>NW_019290613.1:97067-107770 GCF_000500325.1 Leptinotarsa decemlineata | reverse complement strand
CATAACCAAAAATATCTTCTGCGAAATATAGAAACTTGTTGAAAAAAATACTTAAAAATGAAATGATATAGAAAAAAAGCGTCAAATTACCCAAAATAAATTTCTTGAAATAACTAAATTCATTTTCAATGTAATGAATATTGCTGGAGTTTTTTCCCAACACCAAACCGTAATTTCAACACTTCGACACGTGTTTCGATCACCAAGTGATCAGGAAGAAATTCCAATAATCCACGGCCTCCGAACCCGAAAAATGAAGAAAATCGCCTCTGTAACATTCAGTTCTGTATATTAACTAGGAGATCTGAAATATTTCCAATTTCATTTTATCTGAATTATCTGGAAAAAACGACTAAAGTAGATAGTCACAGCACCCTCTTTCTCTTTCGAACCTGGAACGGATTGTTACTTCAGATTCAAATCGTTCGTGAAATTCACTTGACTTTCGTATTGCCACTTTTATTTCAACAAAATATATTACAAAATTAGAGATAAGTGGCTCCGCTGCACTTACGTTGTGAAATTAATTCCAGAACGTTCGCAGTTTGAATAAATTTGGGGTGAAATGGGAACGCCTTTTCCATATCTTTCCATCACTTTCGGGGTAATGTAGATACAGTTGGTGAGTTTGGTTCGTGAAACAGAAAATTGGAAAAAAAGTTGTTCTGTTCAGTAAAAAATCAGTTTTATCATATATGTTTTTGAAACGTCAAGATTGGTTTAAACTTCATTCAATTTTTCAATTTTTTCAGTTTGTGGATCAATGAAAAGTTGTGAATGAAAAATGCGTTGATTTTGTTGATTTGTAAATGTTATCAATGCAGTATTTGCAGTATTTCTCTCAAAGCGTTCCTGAAGATGTTGGTATGATAGTTTGTTTTTGTGTTTCACTTCCATTGAAACTCATAGATTCTTTTCCTCATCTTCTTTTTTGCTCCCATATTTATTCAGTTATCTTGATTTCGTGACTCATATTGTTCTTTCATGGCTTTCTGATATTTTTTTGTTTTTCAGTTCATTAATTGATTTACTTCCCTTCACTAGAGTAGGTATATTTCACTTTTGCCACCAAAGTTACGAGAAACTTAATGAAAAATAGGAATGATAAAACATTTTTTTTTAACTTTTCTTTCAATACTGTCTTGCACTGGAACAACACTTAGTTCACCAAACGAAATAAATTTCAAAGTGAATTTTGATAGGCATGCGGTTTTAAAAGATTCGGTCTGCAACAATTTCGTATGTCCTGCATCCGTCATTGTGAATTCAAAGTTTTATTGCAATAGACGTTCACGATTGGCATTTGGTATCGTCAATGATTGGCATAAACAGACATAAATTTGCAAAGTTGTTGTATTACTTTTCGGATGACTCACTCAGTCGTTGCTGAGACTTCGAAATGCTACCTTTCACTTTGTAGTCAACGCATATGACACTGAAGATGTGGTCTGAAGGGGCAGACGAAACGTCCTTGAGTCTTCAGAGGTAATTTACATCGACTAAATGACCCCAAATGTCTTCCTTTCAAAATCAATTGTGGAGTAAAAAACTCTCAGTTCTTCAACTCCCAATCCTGTTAACAAACCTGGGAGGCTAGGTTGTGTAGCTTCTTCAAAAACAGAATATCTGATGAATTTACTGGATATATTTTTTATCAACGCTGGTGTTCTGCATGGGGAGATACATAATTTCATTTACCAAATTTTTCAACTGGTTTTTTTCTGACATTCTTTCTCGAAGCATCCTCTATGAGTACTGTAGAATCATCTGCGACAGGATTCATAATAGCAAATATCGAAGAAAATTTGGGCACTTATCTCTCTTCTATAGATACTTTCACGAGGAGTATTCGGCTGACTGAGCCTGCTTGATTCCACTCAAGCTATGTATGTGTGAAGTAAAAGACAGAATACAGTTGGAGTGGAGTGGATTTCCTGTGATGTTGTTTTCAAATCAATATAATATACAGCAATCAACGTGAATTGCTAATGTCCCGTTCCAGGATTATTTCGTTTCTCAAAAACCATGTTAATCCTAACCTGATGCATCGGCCTCCTGACCGCCCAAACCTGAGACCAAGGGATATCAGGGACCAGTTCTTTCTAAACGGGGCGTTTTTGAGATTTCCATACAGTGCTTGTGCATCTTCATTAAAAATCAATTTCACAGCATCAAGTGATGTTTTATGAAGATAAGCGTTAGGAAGACGAGTACAAACAACTGTTCAATTTTGACCTCTCGAACAGGGGTATTTCTACAGCATCAGGCAGCAATCTTTTCCAACCACAAAGTTAGGTTAACATGGCGAATAGTGTACTCAAGGTTCATTGAAAAGAAGATTTTTCAATTTTGTTATTCATGAGACCCTGAAAACCTTTTACCATCACATCAGATAAATCTTTCAGCAATCAGCTTGATTCAAATTGAGTCAAGCCGAACATCCACTATACTTTCACTTCGAAATTTTCCGTTTTCATTCCATACCGAGAATATCAAGACTCATAAATCCCCAAATATTTACGTAGGATGATCGAAATGTAAACATTTACTCATATTGCCCGAAAATATCGAACTAGCTCCAAGAATGACATTTATTTATTCAGAATATATAAAAAGGGCTCCACTATTTCATGTTTGGTATAGTTAGACTGAAGGAGAGCTTTAGGAGTGGATTTTCATATTGTTGATACTCCAGAAATAAAATAGGATACTTGTTGATTTGAAGGTGATCGGCAATGTTTCGGGGTAAATTTCATTAGTTCGGACTCCCATTGCGTAATTATGATATAATATGATTTGAAATCATTGAGAGGACAAATAAAATTAAAATCAACTGGGAATAACAATTATATTAGGTAAAAAATCCTGGAATGAAATCACAATAAAATTAAAATCAAGCAAAATTTTGAAATTTGAGCAATTAAAATGAAATAAATTTCAAAGCTTTTAAGTCGATTGTTAGTATCCACAATCGTCTCCTTGTCTTGTTCTTTCAGAGATTTCGAATCATATTCTATCATATTCAGGAATATGGAGGAAAACAATGAAAGTAGTTGATTCATTCTTGGTATTGTGAATGACGAATTTGATGAAAAAAAATTATATCAAATATCGAAAGATAGTAATTTTTTTTGTCAGAGTTTTTTATTGACTTTCTTTGGGTATCATTTCCTTACAAAATTAAAAAAAAAACAAATTTGTAGTGGAGAACTTCATTCACGTGTAGAAATGGCAAACTTTTCAGTTGTCGCCTTTGGTAATTGCATATCATAAAAAAGAGCTGTGGAATTATACAGGAACTTATCCCAACATTTTGAAGGAAGAAATCTACCTCCGTTTTGAGGCAGATACTTGCAGTGTTTTCTTTGGTTCTCTTCAATTCCAAACTTCCTTGACACGTGTTGAAAGAGTTTCATGATGTGAAATATGTTAATGTTGACTACTGAAACATGTAGTACCGGGTGTTCGATAGTATTGTTTTTGTGGTGAAAGTAATATTGGTGAAACTTCTGAACCTTTCAAAATTCGTGAAAATGAACATCAAGATTACATCATATGTTGGGTTGGGTTAGGTCTGAAGTAAGTAGGTCTATTCGACCCTTCACCGCAATCCGCAAGGGTTTATTGGTTGACACTCAACCAAATAAATCCGGCGGTACCGAACTCTAAAAACCTGATTCGGTCCCCAGCGGGCCAGGCACAAAGTATATGCTCTGCTGTTTCATCATTTTCCAAACAAAGGCGACCCACACTGTCTTCCGACAGTCCGAGTCTCTGCATATGATGATTCAAATCAAGCTTCGAAGACTGTCCGAGAAAATTTTTATTGAATTGTGTATGAGGTTGAATTCTTCCAATCTTTCTGCACTCAATTGAATAGCGTAAATTTTTGCTTGAAAGACAGTTGCATAGGTTCCTACAGGTAAATATCTCTGTACTGGATCTACGACTGAAAGCACCTGCACCAGAACCGAAGGGTGTTTTTGATCCATCTGTGAACCAACAACTGTCTGATCTTAATATTTCCTTCTTCCAGAGAATCCAGTCCTCTCTACTCGGGATTAGTACTTTATAAGGCAATTTGTAGTTGACAGTTGGAGACATAAAGGGTGAATAAACACCTTGGAGTAAGCCAATCCTGGAAGATTCTGTCATTGGCATGGCTTTAGGCAAAGCCTAAAGTACGTAGTTGGAGGCATAAAGTCAGATGTCATTTCCAGAATGCTGTGTCAAACAATAGTCTGTTGCACTCCGCATTAAATTGATTGTGCAATTAGCAAGGTGCACAAGTCCGTATGCAGTCCATCTAGCCTCTCTCCAGAAAAATGTGGAGAAGATGTAGATCTAGAAGGAGCTTCATGGTTGCTGACGGTGTGGTACTGATGGCATCACTGATAACCAGACAAGCCTGGGCCATTTTCTGAAAAGCCTTCGGCTACCAGGCAATTGATCATTGGTCTGACAATCATCCCATTAATCCAATGGATTTGTTTGGGCAGTAAACCCCAAGTTTTACCACAAATCCTTCGACATGTCAATAGAGACAGTCTGGCTTTGTATAAAACTTTTTCCGAGTGAGCGTTCCAGGTGAGTCTCACCATTGAGGGAAAGTGGCGTTAGATCGTCCAATGTTCTCCTCTTGGTGAATGGGATTATCAAAGTTTTGCTGGGGTTGACAGACATCTGCTCATTTAGGCACCAACTATGAACAACGTCCATCGTGCTTTGGAGGATACCCTTCGACGTGGACCTTGCCAAGATGATAAAGTCGTCTGCATGAGCTTGCAGATCTACTTTTCTTCTGTCGAGGGCACCGCAGACTATCCATCAGGAGCGACCACAGAAGGGAAGATAGTACCTCACCTTGAGGGCAGTCCTTGATGACCCTGAACCCAATGGTCTCGCCTTGAAGAGTCGTAGTTGCAGTTATGTTTATCAGCATGGCATGGATCCAGCCAGTTATGGTCGATTCTATACCTTTCCTAGCCAGAGACGAACCTATAAATTCAGGTAGTGATTTGTCAAATGCTCTCCCAATTTTAAAAAATACGGCAACCGCAATCTCCGTGTTGTCAAGGTATCAGGAGATTTTCTCTACAAGGTTGTTTAATGCTAAATCTGTCTATTTGCCGGTTTGATAATCATACTGATGGTTATTCAGGGAGGATGCATATAATGCTGTAATTAAGGCTGATTGGTCATACCTATTTAGGGTTTGGGTATCTCCGACCCACTTTGGGTATATATACCACCCTTGCTGCCAACCAACTGGGTGGTATATAGTTCCACGCCAGACTAGCTCTATACAATTTTGTGAGAGTAGGTAAAATTATTTCCAGTCCGTTTTGAAAAAGAGCTGGATATTATACCATCCTCTCCAGGAAATTTGATGGACTGAAATGACTTGATAGTCCATTCAACAGCCGATGCTGTGATAACCTCCTTTGTGACCTCTCAACCGTTCTTTTTTGGGCGTTTAGTGCCCTCGAAGATGGGAGGTCTGTTATTATCAAGAGTCAGGTTTCCAGGAAAGTGGTTTTCTATCAAAAGCTCAAACGTAAGTTATATGTAGATAATTAGCAAACTCGAAATTTTTCGCCAATACCACGAGGAGTACTGAATTCATGCGATGGACATTTTTACAATATTTGTGTCTTTGAAAAATGGTTTTCAAAGATTTGTTTGAATTGTTTCAGACTGAGATTTTTTTACTATGAATTTGGTAATACATCACCTAGTCAATGAAAAACTACTTATTGACACTGACACAGAGCTTGCAATTACTCTTTTCGAGTAGATTCCTTGAAATTAAGAATGATTTGTCAATATCAACGAATTAGTAGTGTGAACTTAATTACTCACAACATAGCTTGTGAATGATATCATGGTATTATTCTCCATTCCCTATAATCACGTATGGATTTTCATCATAACCATCTTCGATATTTGATCGAAATATTTACCAATCAAATATCTACCCCGCCTATGGGAAACCTAGTTACTCTTACTCTACAAATGAACTCTTATCACGATTCATAGGACATTACCCATGGCCGTCACAAAATGTAAATTATACTCTACCATTGACATTTGCACGATATAACCATATTTACTCTATCACCAGAATGATGTTTTATGGCTTATTTAAAGTTTTACCAAACCCGGCGACCACATTGATGAATATATGGCTATTTCCTTTTCCCCGTACAAATTCCCTTCCCTTTTCTATTTCTATGTACTAATTTTACATAATAGGAAGTAGCATCACTTGACTAACCTATTAGCATCCTTATAATGATCAACTTTTACAATTATTAATTATTTTTGACTGGAAGTTGAGTACACATTTCACTCTGATAATAAACAAGTGTATATCATTTATTTTACTATATCTGGGAAAGGGTATCTCTCATGAAATTGTTCAGCGCTAAATTGGAAGTTCGTCTTCAATAATTTGACAGCAGTTATATCAAATATGATGATCATGTAACAAAACGAATCCAAGGACCTACAAGAATGAGTGATGAAGCATACTTTCGAGCGTAGGCGACAAAACTATTCGAGATTCTTCTATTGCGGAATAAATTACGCTGAAATGTCTGAAGCAATGAGTCTAGTCGAAATATCGATGGAGATAGCAAAAATTTCATATTTTCACATACACAAACGCACGCGCTCATCTGCTATATCGGTCGGTATTATCAATTGTATAATTGAACTGGTATGGATTTAATATATGTCTCATGCTCGTTTATTAAATCCATACCAGTTCAATTATACAATTGATAATACCGACTTACCAAGAGTTAATGATACTCTCTACTTAGGAATCTTATTCAACAATATACTACAACAATATTGTTCAGAGAGCATCTAAGTCGCTGGGATTTGTTATAAGAAACTGCAAAGAGTTTAGATAATTTGAATGTATTCGTTCAGTTTACTATAGTTTGGTACGTAGTAAACTGGAGTATTGTAGTTCTGTCTGGAATCCTAATCAAACAAAATACATTGATGCTTTGGAAGGTGTTCAGAGGAAATTGCTCAAGCTTGCGTATTACAAGGAACATGAAAACTATCCGGTTAGGAATTTTGAATACACTTGCCTTCTGACCGAATTTAATTTTGTAACATTGAGAAAAAGACGAGAAATTGCAGATCTCATTTTCATCTATAAACTGGTCAGTGGTCCCATTGACTCACCAACTCTACTGCCTCAAATTATTTTTAATGTACCTCGATATAAGTCCAGATCAAATATCACATTCCGCATTAATGTACCCAATTCTCAGCAACATTTCTACAGCCCGTTAACATCTATGTGCGGAACTGTCAATAATATATAGATTTATTTTTTTTCTACCCTGAATCAATTCAGAAATAGTTTGTATACATTAGTTCCTAGCTGAATATCAAAATGTTCACTTATACTTACATTATCTAGAAATAGTTAAGTATTCTATTTTTGTATACTTTTTTCATTGGGCCTTGGCCTGTTGGATGTGAATAAATAAATAAATATACATGGAATAAAATATGAAAGTACTCTAATGATAATCATGAGAATATAATTCAGAATTTGTGCTTTTCTGTGACGTATACATTTTTGAACAGTAGCGAAGTTCTTCCGTAAAGTAGGTGTTTGACTATCCATTAATAAAACTCATTAATACAGTTCATTGTATGATTTTCACTATAAAGGGTTTCACAAAAACCGCGACACGTGTTTCGCTATACAATAGCTTTCTCAAGCGTAAAATAATAAGTCACAACAAATTACAACTATTTCATGCTCTAACATATTACCTATTTGTATGCCTTCTTTCTAATGAATGAATCTACCTGAATAGGACAGGGATGAATTCTTGGACTAATGAATAAATTAAATTTTTGGAAAGTACCTTAGTATACTTATTTATTCTTACCTGGAAAAATGGCGAGAAGGTCTCATGAAGGACAACTCACTTAGTCCCATTCTGGCAGAAATTTTCTTGAACGATTTGGAGATGAAAATACACAGTAACCCACTGGTAAGCTGTTTCGTATATTGGCATAGCAGCATTCAACAGTATGATCCACAGACTGATAAATGTTCCCTTGTCAGCTGACAATTTCGATGAAGAACTGAACATAATGAAACAAATAGCCGTCAACTATTTGTTGACGGCTGATGATTTTTGACTTAAAGTTATATTGAACTGACTCAATTACAGGTGGTCTTATGAATATTTTTATCGTTAAAGGAAGCTGAGTCAGTGACTATGAATTTCAGAAGGTTTTGCTACGTAGGTAGAAGAAGACCGTGGAATACATTATATTAAAAAAGTTTTCTTAGTTACAAGTAATGCATGCTCTCTCAAGCAAACGACAAATGGTGGAGAAGGCTTGTTCAATCTGGCAAACTTGATACATTTTGTAGAATGTATATAAATTCCAAAGTGATTTCCTCAAGAATATGAACAGCTTGAACTCGATGAAATGCATTTTGACTAGATTTTATGATCTGTGAATGATCAGTTTATGCTTTCGGAGCACAGAATTTACCTTCGATCTCTATTTTCGTTATATCTGTTACATTTTTCAGGAGAGAAAAAGTGAAATGACATTCTATAATATACCAAGCAGGATGTTGATTATGTTAAATGTGTATTTACTTTAGTACTGATACCACACGTGTTGAGGAATCACATCGAACTTCAATTCCTTTCAAAATACGAACATCTCATTATCAGAATATCTATATCATCTCATTTGGTTTGTTAAAATTTTTGGACTATTGTTTCAATTACAATTAACTACTTCTGACTTCACTTCATTAAAAATATAATTCTTGTAATTGCTAATGCAAGTCGTAAAATCATTTTCATTATTTTTGTCAACATTCCCAGAGCCATGTTTGTTCATTCCCAATTTCGCCACTCATCCCACTGGAAGGAGGTTATGTATTCAAAATATTTTTCTTTCCCTAGAAATTTCGACAAAAAATCACCATAGTACCTAAAAAAAGAAATAATTTGCTGTCGATGATTAGGAATGAACTCTGAAAAAAAAACTGGAATCACTGATTAGACTGAGTCTATCGAAAAAATCACCTGGCTAATTTCAACAATCCAGCTAGTGAAATGCATTCTTGTACTTCAGATACAGCTTCCCATTCTATTGTTTTAGATGACCTCGATATCGATATTTTGAAAAATGATGATTTGTTTAATGAATATTTTAATATACTCAGTGAGTTCGGTTATGTATCAAGTATTAATAATTCAACCCGTATCCAAGAATATAGCAGATTTGTATCGATCATATCTTCATTGAAACAGTTCCTCAACTATTAGAGAAAACTATTGCCATGGTGATTGTAACTGATATTACCTATCATTTTACTACACTGTAACTGATCTTTGACACCCCTCGAAGTAATAAAAAAATCAATAAAAAATAGAAACCCACACCAAACATTCTGAATTAAAAAAACAAATGAATAATATAACCTGTGACGTTATCTTTATTGCAACTTGACCAGACTATGCGATGAACACTTTGCTGAATATCATCACTAATGTCATAAAGCAATACATAGTTCAAATAAGACCAAAAAGAAAAAACACGAAGATGACAAAATGGACAACGAATGGTTTGGTGAAATCAGTTAGCACAAAGAATAAGCTATTGTAACGAGTACGACTGAATCTGATGTATAATTATATTAAAACGATCTTAGAATATATCGGAATAAGCTTACTAATCTGATAAGAAAAGCAGAAAATAATTTAAATAAACTCATCAAACCCTAAATGCTTATGGAAAGTAATCAAAGAAGTGAGCAATACGCAAAAAAAGAAACGGCCAATTACTCGAATAAAAAACGAAAAGGGTGATACTGAAACAGAAAAACATGCAATCGCTGAAGATACCAATTATATATATTCCACCTTGGGCAAAAAAATGGCAAACAAGATAAATAAAACCTCCGATTTCTCATATGTCTCTGAAACTGTTTCAATTTTTTTTGTTCTAAGAGGTTATCAAAGAGCTGAAAAGAAAAAAGTCCACTGAAATCGACGGTATTTATTCCAAAACACTGAGGTCCATCTTTTTTATATATAGGAGGAGCCTTTGACATTCATTTTCAATAAATGACCAACAGCTTTCGAAGAAACCATAATAATCTCATTATTCACAAGAGGCGATGAGACAGACATTATCAACTACCGAGTCATAACACTCACAACACACCTGAACAGAGTATTTGAAGAGATCATAAAAAAAGGTTAACATCGAATGTCTCAAAATATAATATTATATCTGACCAGCAATTTAGGTTTCGCGAACAAATATCTACCAAGATGCAATCTTAGCACTCACTTCAGAAATATCATTCGCTTCTAATGAGAATAAACCGTGCCTATGCGTATTCCCACATAGCAATAGATATTCCAGGTATATTTCATGAATATACATTTAAGGATATTGTATTATGCTATGAATATGCCATGGATATATAAATCTTCTGGAGAATATTCCCTGGAAGTGCTCCTGGCGAACCTTTGATATATTTTAAGAATATTCCTTGGGAATATTCTTGGAATATCTTATAATATTCTTAGAATATCTAAGGTATATTCTATTAAGAATATTCCAGGAATAGAACCCGAGGAATATTCATAAAATATTCAGGATATTCTTAGTTTATTGTAGGAATA
>NW_019290613.1:72259-85604 GCF_000500325.1 Leptinotarsa decemlineata | reverse complement strand
ATGTCTGCGAATAAAAAAGATATAGGCAAAAAATAATTTGGGACTTTTTTGTTTTTCCTGTATGTCTCCAGAAACAAAAGAGCTATTTCTATTTTCTCACATAATTGAATAGGCCTCTGAAATACACAACTTTGCTACAATTCAATCCACACTCTATATCTTATCGTTTACGAGATCCCCATGTACAGAAAAGAATGTGAATAGCCCTGTATGTATAGAGTTACTTATTTTGAAATTGATTGCTTCCTTCTTTTCTTTGGAATATTCCCACATTTATTTGTATCAAGATGAAGCAGTAGAAAGCCAAGGAAAAAAGTACCAATGACGTCATTTGAAACCTTTCAGATAAACTATAGCTCACCTTCAATCATGAGCAGGTAGCTGCGGCAGTGTTTTGGAACTTCTTTAAGACATTTAACTGTGTGACTCACGTGCTGCAGAAGTTGTTTCGTTATGGAGTGGGGGGTTGGTTTCATTCTCATTTGTGAAAAAGATAACAACTAATCAGAAAAGTCAAATTCAGAGTTGGAAAAAGCAACATAATATGTGGAGTGCCGAATGGTTCTGAACTGGGATAACTCGCGTCTCTCCTTTATACAAATGATATCACTCATTCACAGGCATTTATACAATGATATCAGCAATTACAAGCACATTTACCCGTTTCAAAAATGAATCAACTTCATCGTGGTGCGAAAATGACTATCTCAAATCATTTCCAGAAATCTGAAAACTTCGGGTGAACGGTATTCAACAAATGAAATGACTTCCAATGTGAAGAAAACAAATATAGAAACCTTCAAATACAGTTGGAAGTCTTGACCCGACTGAAAGCGCCAAAATATGTGTATTTTGTAGTTGATGAATCGGTATTCGGGTTCCGATTCATGCAGTCTATTCAGATTACAAAAAAGAGCAGTGAGTTGCCTCAGTGGTGCAAGCTACTCAGATTCCTGCTTTCCTTTATTTCAAAAATACAAGCTCCTTTCGCTTTCTTCGCTATTTAACCAGAGACCGTCTCTCTAGTACATAGAAACAGAAACGTAAATACAGATAAATCAGCACACAACCACCAAACCAGAAAAGATTCACATTGCTAACGTTCATCAATTTCAACATCAGCTCAGATTATTTCCACAACGTTTCGGCAATATATAATTCTAATGAGGATAATAAACACAGAACAAGGATCGAAACCTGAAAAAACAGCTCATCATACTTAACGGAAAGAAGGGCCATAACAAGCAGAAAAAGAAACCGAGGTGAATGATACCACCCATACCTAAAAATCAAGAAAGAAAATCCAAACAAGATCAGTCTAGTTCTAAACTGCACCCAAATATGGAAAATGAAACATTACCGTAACGTTGTGAAAATAATCCTAGTGAGGGAACACGGAGAAAAATTTGGAAAAACTGCCTAATTAATTTCTGAAATATTCAAATTCGTAAAGAAATGGTATCAAAGATTTTGTAATTTCGTTAATATGAGTGTCCCATTGCATATGTGCATCGTAGATATTTGAGCATATATTTTGAAGCTTTGAGAAAGAAGCAGATTTTATATCTCGTTATGAAATTGGAAAGATTCTTCTTATAACTGCATAAAGGCACAAAATTCGTTTTCTCATAGTTGACAGTTCTTTCTTCATGTTAAAACAAATCAAATATTTTTTGTGCAAATACAACAAATCTGTTTAAAATCTGTTTTTCCGTTAATCAGCTGTCGCCCCCATACGAACGACAACTCTCAGAAGTTGAGAAACTTCTGCAAACTAAGGACTAACGAGGTCTTACCTTTCAACGTGTAACACAGAATACTTGATCAGAATCTGTATTTACAGTATTTTATTGTATATGAGAGTATATTTGTGTGATAATGAGTTTGTCTACTGTGTTTATGTGTACATGTATGATTCGCATTTAAAACCACGCCTTGACAATTTTATGTTCACTCACACTAAAAGTGATGACTTCAGCTTCATCTCCACTTATGAGTTGAACATCAAAAAGGGTGTTGAAAAATTATTTCAAATGATATCTGAAATGTAATGTGCGAGTATTTAAAATAACTACTTTTTTAAACTAATTGCACTATATTCTGCCTATTTTCCTAAAAATATAAACCCTTCAATCCATTCTGTCTATATTGATGAAATGATGAACTCATTTGCGAAAGTCCGTCAGTTGTGAATGACGAAATGCAACCTACTCAAGAGCAATTAAAAGTGAAAGTTTGAAATATGACGGAACATTTTTATTATGTGGAGTTACCCAGAGAGAACACCATAAAAAATGAATCATGTCAAGAGACTTGTTATAGATTACAATACCTTCTGTACAAGTTCTGCTCGAGATTTTCACCCTTGCTTTCACCATTCAGAAATATTGAATCCACTTGAGTAATTTTCACCAAGACAGATTTAATTTCGAGATTTCATCAAATTAGGATGAATTATGAAGCTAATGGAATTCTCCTTAACCCTTTTTCACAGCTGCCGCTTCGAACTGTTACGTCTTTCTGTTTATTTTTAATATCAAAATGTAATATGGAAGATGTGATCTATCTCATTCCAGTTCTACTCTGGCAGTGAATAACCATACTTCTGAGAAAAATATTGAAATCATTATCAAAGGGATTCCTTGAGGAAATACTCATTATTTGATTCAGTTCATTTGAAGATATTGAGTTTTTTTAAAAGAAAACACAGGAAAATCTTGAAGGCACTCCAAGAACTATGCCTGTGCGAATGAAGCGATTCACATTGGATTTTAATCACTGAAGATTGAATCCTTTTGGAAAAACATTTTCAGGAAGTTTTTTTCGCATGAACGCAGTTCTCCAGATGCAAAAGTTTTTGAGCAGTGAGTGTATTTTTGATATGTACTGCTCTTGTGGAATCAAATGTGCCAAGTCATTTGAACAATTCCCTTGAAAGTATCTGTAGAACAGAGACAAATTCGAAACCTTCCTTCGATTTTCCAGATGGCGGATGGTCCTTTTCTGAATGTAATCCAGCAGCTTCAGGGTATGCTTAGGGGAGGAACTCCATACATGAGAACAATACTCCAAAAAAGGTCTGATCTGAGCTTTATAAAGCATCAATAGTTGGTAAGATGTGTACAGTTTTCTGGTTCAGATCAAGGTTCTAAACTTTTCAGAAACAGCCTCTGCAATTCCAGCAACACGATTGTGCCAAGACACATTGGTGTACATTTTAACTCCAAACAATCTTATCGACGCAGAAAACGGAATTGTCTGTTTTAAAATCTGTTTTAAAATCTGTTTTTCCGTTAACCAGCTGTCGCACCCCTACGAACGACAACCCTCAGAAGTCTAAACTTGTGCGAGCTAAGGATTAACGAGGTCTTACCTTTTAACGTGTGATTCCTAACACGGGTTGGACGGTAGCAAGTGAAGATCGTTCGTTCAGACTAGGGCTTGAACCACCGACCAACACGGCAGTCAATTCGAGTGAGTGAACAAAGCACCCACGCCGAACCGCTTGGCTACCGACTGACATTATTATTTTCGGTTCGAAGACATTTATCATTTTGAAGAAAATCGATGCCTGGGGTTTTGTAGCATTGAATTGACCCTGGTAACTTGAACCCTGATTCGAAATCACTTCTAGATCCTCATTTAGATATGCACCTCCTACTGCCGGTGAAGATACGCATCTGCAGCCGAAATGACAAGACAAGTGTACTGTCGTCATCAAAACAATATATTGGATTTTTCGTTTTTTCCAATAAGTCATCGATATACGAAAAAAAAAGGTTGAAGATATTATGGATCCCTGGGAAACACCAGTGTTGATGATAAAAGTATTCGAGAGGTCGAGAGATATCCATCGACGGCTACAGCTGAAGAAACTCAGACAAAAATGATCCGATCAGCCTTAGCATTGAAATTTGGCCGCGGTGGTAGTGCGCCCGAGAGAATTCATTTGGTTGAAGCTGGGATGATTCTGCAACTGTATTAGGAATCACACGTCAGAAGGTAAGACCTCGTTGATCTTTAGCATAATTTTTGACATCACTGATAGCAGGGCGACTGGTCTATAGTCATTTGGAAGATATTTCTTGCCTTTTTCGGGGATAGGCTGAACGCGAGCAAACTTCTAATAATAAGGACGTTAAGACAGGTTGAAGGGTCTACAAACCACTGGTGCTAGTTCTTTTGCGCACTTCTTAAGTATGATGACGGGCACTTCATCAGGGCCAGACGCCCAGTTGATATTGAGCTGTTTCAAAATTCGCCCAACTAGACGCTGTCGAAAAGTAATTTCCGGCGTTGTGGATTCTATTGTGGGAATAGTAGGTGGTGCCTTTCCCAGAAAATCGACTGTGGAGTGGGACGCAAATTGTTCAGCTAGTAGATTTGCTTTTTCTATGGCTGTTGTTGCAATCGAGCCATCTACGTGTGTTTGTGGTGAGGATATTGTCCAGTTTCAATGAACAGCTTCAGCTTCCGACCAAAAGGATTTAGACCCGTTGGGTTTATTACTAATTATCTGATTGTGAAGTTCTTTGCTTTCATTTATTCTAAGTTTGCAGCTGTTGCAAGCATTAACAAACCTAATTAGGTTTTTGGCCTGGGATTTTTGCGCCCCTGCCTGTGGGCAAGATTTCTGAAGGCGACAGCTTGCTCACAATTTTTGTTGAACCAAGGTTTGCCGTTAGAAGTTCGTTCCATTGAAAAAGGAATATATGCATCTATGGATGATGAAATAACTTCCGTTACTTCAGACGCAAATTCTACAAGAGCAAGTTGTCCGGTTTCACAGGGTGAAATATAAATAGAGCGAAAACTTAACATTTATGATTATCAAAAAAATGTTATGAGAGATATCTCAAATGAGAAAGCCCCAATCTCTCATAAAATAATTCAGGCTCTCCTGGTGTTGTTGAACCCAAGGAATTGAAAATCGGTGAATCACCTCAGCACATAAAGAATACTAATAATAGAAATGCGAATTCTCCAAATAATTCAATTGTTTCATAAGCAACAATAATACCACTGTTATCGTTTTCTAATAAACTTGATAAAATATCTACCAGAAGTAAATAAATGTGTTCTGAGAAGGAGGATGTTTTGGACATGTGTGATACTCTATATCATTGGAAGACTTTTTGTAGACGATTCAATGTTCTTTGATGGTTTCCGCGTTTTAAAATATTCGAAGTTTGAGAAATGAATGAAAGTAGATCTACAGATAATCTAGTAAATTTTAATAAAGTGCGAGTTGCGTAAAAATTTACTGCGTATAAAAACCTTCAAAGAGTCCAATCAGGCAGCAACTTTAATTTATGAATTTTGCTCAAAAATGAAATTAATGATTAGAAAAGTCAACTAGTCACACTTGAACTTTCGAAAAGTAATATCTTTTTATTCACAGAACTCAAAACAACACCTGAAACTATTATTCTTTCGGCGTTTTCCGATTCAAATATAGATATTTCAGATCAGGACGTTTTTCACCAATGTTTTTTTAGATTCTGGAAATGAAAATAAAATACTTTTGAAACGTGAGCAGCCATTTTGGGAAATTTGAAAACGAAATTTTCATTTTTCAATTTATTCTATTTTTCATATTAGTCAGTGGGCTATGCTTGAAGACTGGCAGTAAACAAATCTAAAGCAAATGGAACTTCAAACGTTCAAGCCAGACTCTATATACCTACACGGTAGGTTTAATGGACTGACGCCCATCAGAAAACAACTACTCTCCTGGCTGATACCACAAAGGGCGTTGGATTATATCCGACAGGCGTCAGTGCGACCTAAAGCATAGCCCACTGACTGATAAGAAAGTTTTTTTTTCCTCATTCAGAGGAATCGGGCAAATTACGGATATGCAGTTGGTTAGTACCTCGTCCACTAGATGGAGTGACATTTTTGATGTTCGCTCCAACTTCGGAAGAGGAATGAAATACTCTGAGAGGATTCCGATTTTGAATTGTGGAATATCATTGACTTTAGGTCGATGATGGTCACTATGTTGCACTGATGAGTGGCTAATAAGCCCGAAACCGGTCTGCAAGTGTGCCCGTTCCATAATTGAAGGTCGACTCTTTCAGTTATATTGCCAATTGCATACGCAGGAAATTTGATGTGAAGATTCCTGCACTGACGCCTGTCGGATATAATCCAGTGCCCTTCGTGGTATTCGCCAAGGGAGTAGTTGTTTTCTGATAGGCGTCAGCCCATTAAACCTACTGTGTAGGTATATAGAGACTGGCTTGAACGTTTGAAGTTCCATTTATTTTAGATCTATTTCTCAGGTTGAACTTTTCTCTATCTCCATCACATTTGAACAGATTTTTGTTGAACCAGATCTATACATTTCTCAGGTCGAAAATATCGAGGAAAATTCAGCATTTCATTCACATCGCCTCCTTTTTTTATGATAGATAACAACTTTTGCAAAAGAGTTTCAGTATTCGATCTGAAAGGAAGAAATAAAGTTTGTTTAGTTAGAATTGAGACAATGGTTTTGATAATTCAAATCAAAGGTTTTCTAAATTCTGCATCGAAATAAATTTAACAGAAAATGGCAAACAAAAAATTCAGTACTGCATCAACTTCCATTAATAATATTTAACGTATAAGGACAAAACAACTGTAAACACTGCTTTCACCTTTCTGGTATTTAATATTAATATATTTCATGAAAAGCATGCCATTGTTTTGCTCTAAACAAAACTCTCACGTAATAGAAACGAGATAGTTCACATATGCCCCATTGTACGCCACAAAGTTTATGTTTACTATATGCTAAGCTCTTTGTGTTACCCCAGCACGTCATTAAATACAAACGAGGCATTCAATCTATTTTTATGCTGTTTTCGAGAAAAACTCCTGTATATTGAAATAATGAACAATTTTATGTATATGCTCAACTGATTATATTGGAATTGATTATATTGGAATACTAATTGAAAATATATATTCCAAAAACTAGAAAACTGTTTCGTTTTTGTAATATTTGTGATATTTCCATGCAATATTCCAGACCGTGCAAAGATGATGCCTTCGAAAGTCGAAACTGCGATTTTAAAAGGTTGCTCTTCATAGATTGTAGTACAACTATTTCAAAATAGTTTCCACAAATTCTTCGGACCTCGAATCTCTTATTAAAAAGTAAATCTCTCGTTTTTCTTTAGTTTGCAGAGGAGGATTGTGAGTCAGACAAATTCAATTTGACGGACTTCCGAAGAGTATGGACTATATAATTTATGAATCCCCATTATGTGGATATCAACTGGGAAGGTTAAAAATCAATTTGTAGTGGCAAAAACAATATAGATGCTATACCAATTTCGAAGTAAAGGTTGTGACAGTACGGTGATGCTTACATAAATGTTTTAAGGAACGACCATATAAAAATGGGACATTAAAAGAAATGAACAGACTACGGAACATGATCAGCGATAACTCAAAAATAAGAAAAATCAATTAATAGCAGCAATTTTTCGCAAAATAAATTTTTGATTACACGCTTTTGAAAGAAGAAAAAAAAAATCAGATCACACATTAATTTATTGAATTACACAATCTATTTGATACAAAAGTGTGTTACAAAATTCACCTGTGTGGGTAAATGAGAATACAATATTCAACTTGGTCTCCATTGGGATCTTCCGACTATAAATTCATTTCAGTGTTGAGCGAATTACCGATGAATGTCGGGTAACTATCCAAGCCTTGCGAAGTTTGTCATTACAGATCTGCTGAGTTGAGAATCTTCAAGACCATTTTCGAAATTTCTCCTGGCTTGATGTTTGTTTCAGCTCTAATGATTTTTCAACTTGTGCTTTTTAAGTCACAGAAGTTGTTCTATCCTTCATCGATGCATATATTTCGTTTTCAATAAAACAAAAGTTCAACGGCAAACCTTGGTTCAACAAAGATTGCAAGCAAGTTGTCGCCTCCAAAAATCTCACCTGCCAGCAGTGGCGCAGGAATCCCAATACCGAACTAGGTTTGTTAATGCTTGCAACAGCTGAAAACTCAGAATAAATGAAATCAAAGAAATTCACAATCATAAAATAAGGGATAAACTGCTTGCCAATCCTAAAGGGTCTAAATCATTCTAGTTCTGCTGAAGCTGTTAATCAAAACTTCACGGAATCAACAATTTCACCATTAACACAAGCAAATGGTTCAATTGCGACAACAGTCAGTCAAGGCCTCAAAAATCTCTCAAATAACTAGAGACCAGTCGCTTTGGTACCAGTAACATGAAAAATCATAGATAAATCCGTAAACTAGCATACCCTGGAATATTTGGAAGGCTTCAACACAAAAACGAACATCAATATGGTTTTCGGAAACAAAAATCAACAAATCACTTTCTATCGTATGTCACCCATATTAGGAAAAAAAATCGAGAAACATGGGGAGTCAAAGGTTGTTGCGCTTGATATTTCTAAAGCCTTTGACCGTGTGTGGCATGAGTGTTCGCTGGCCAAACTTCGAATGGCTTTAACGAATGGCTTGTCGAATCATTTTTGTACATGTTTCTCAGCTTCCTGAAAAAACGTTTTCTGCAAGTGACCATCGATATGGATACCTCTCGAATGCTTTCACCATGTCGCTATCAACAATGTAACTTCCAGCATGGCCCTCTACGACTTAGGAGTACCTGAAGGGTCAATATTGGGACCTACAGTTTTTGTATTGTACATAGGGTAGACTGTCCAACAGTGAATCATGTCCCACAGTGGATCAGTCAAGTACACTGCGCAGTTGCTTACATAAAACTCAAAACGATTGCCGTGGTTGAAGTGTCTACTATCGCTACCCTTCAACCTGTTAGTATTCCTCGAACATTTGATTGAGTAGGTTCTATAACGAATAAAGTGCTTCGCCCAGGTACGTAAAAAAAAATTATTTCAATATTTTTGTGTCAGTTAGATAACCACACCTTGTAAACATAATTTTGAGATTTCATATGGATAATAGTTTTATGCAGGACATTGATCGATAGCAAAAGCCTAATCAAACAAATGGTTGATTCTTATTTCTAACCATCAAATGTTTTTGTACCTTCTGTCCAACAGTGAACCAAGGGAGAAATTACACAGTGAACCATTGGTTTACTGTGTACCACTGGACTTCTGTAATTGTTATTAACGTTTTTATTTTTTTTTTGCAGAATGGCTCGCAGAAAAATACCTCGTAAAATAGGGGCTCACACAGAAGAAAACATGAGGGTAGCTCTTGAGCTCATAGCCAGCGGGGAAACGATTTGAAAGGCAGTTAAACGTAGAGAACTTCCTTACGCAACCCTAAGGAGATATTATTGGAAAATGCAAAATGCACGCGAAGGTCATAATGTCAGGATACTTCCTAACTATGACATAAATAAGATTTTTAATGCGGAACAAGAAGATGCATTGAAGAAATATTTAAAAAATTGTGCTCATCTCTTCTACGGCTTAACAAATAAAGATTATCGCAAATTAGCGTACGAGACGGCAATTATCAATAAAATACATATTCCTGAGTCCTGGAAAAAAATAAAATAGCAGGTCTCGAACGGCTTCGATTCTTTCGAGATCGTCATCCAGATGTATGTCTCAGAATACCGGAAAGTTGTAGTTTGGCTAGAGCGACAGGTTTCAATCGATATAACATCGGTACATATTTTCAAAATCTAGAAGATGATTTGAAACGCCATCCTAATTTTGCAAATGGAACACGCGTCTCCAATTTAGATGGAACAGCTATAACCACTGTTCAGAAACCTCCAAAAGTGCTGGCACTGAAAGGAAAAAGATGTTTCTCAAAAGTTACAAGTGACGAGAGGGGAACGTTATGCACAACATGTGCTATTGTTTGTTCTGGTGGATATTCACTCTCACCAATTATAATTTTTGCTCGTGAAAACTTCAAAAACTACATGATTAGGAGCACCCCCTGGTACTTTGGGTTTGGCCACACCGAGCGGATGGATGAATTCTGAAGTAATGAAACATTTCATAAAATGTAGTTCCTCTTCGATGGAGAATCCATCGCTATTGATATTAGACAACCATGAGTCGCATTTGTCAGTAGAGTCTTTGAATATTGCCAAATCACAAGGAGTTACAATACTCACTTTACCGCATCATTCGTCTCATAAAATACAGCCTTCAGATGTTGGATTATTCAAACCATTCAAAACATTTTATAATAGTGCCACGGATTCTTGGATGATGAGAAATCCCGGCCAACCAGTATCAATTTATATAGTGGGAAGTTTGATCAGTGAAGCATATCTGAAAACTATGATACCCACCTCGATAGTTAATAACTTCAGAGCAACCGGAATTGTTCCTTTTGATAAAACGATTTTTACAGAAATCGACTGTTTACCTAGCACAGTCACTGTTCGCCCACAACCTGTGGAAATTGATTCTACCGCTGTTGCGGCGGACAACATATCTATAGATATGGATCCCCTTTGTTCAAAAAAGAAAACATCGCCCCTTCAGAAAATCCATGACTAAATGAATCATCAAAAATAGATCACAGAAAATTCATAGATCCGACCTAATTCCGCCCACCTTTCAAAGCAAAACCAAGAAAAAATGTGAAGAAGGACAGAAAAAGGGGTAGAAGTATAATAGCAACAGATACTCCAGAAAAGGAACGGATTGAAAATGAGAAACAAGCAAAGAAGCGACAAATTGAAACTAAAATTGCATACCCTAACAAAAATGGGAAAAAAGTTGTAAGAAAAGTTTTACAGGAAAGTTCTACTTCTGAATCTGATACTTCCATGATTTTGGAAAGTGATGATGCTCTGACAGATGAATTTGATGAGAATTCAGATGAAGATACTATCCCTATTGCGAAAAATCAGTTAGGGAATCTCACCAGAGATCCTGTCGAAGGAGAATTTGTTCTGGTTGAGTTTAGTGGTGAAAAAGAATAAATTTACTATTTAGCTAAGGTTTTAGCTGTCCAAGAAGGTGATTATGATGTTAGTTTCTTGAGAAAAAAATCTCCAACACAGTATGTGTTCTCCATTCTTGACAATCCCGATCTAGCTACAGTGTCAAAATTTTCCAAATGTGAAAATCAGTCAATCCAGGAGGCCCTTCTCTATTTTGATTCGAAATAATAGTCAGTTTTTGTTTCCACTTTTTTAGAAGTTTTGATAGTATTCAATCAATTTAGTATTTGCGTCGAGTACGTACATCAGAAGTCTTCTATTTTAACTTGTATGTGAAGTTATAAAAAAACAATAAACTTTTTTGGAGTAATTTATCGTTTCATTTGAGCTATGAACTATGATTCACTGTGTACTGGATGGTGGTTCACTGTATCCACATCATCGTACACAGTGAACCATATGTCGTGTTTTTGAAAAAAATCAAAAACTGTATTGAAAAATTCAATGAGTTCACAAATGATCATAGATATAAAGTGTCGAAACTCAGGACACTTCATTCGATATTTTTTCTATGGTATTTTCATGAAAATGAATAAGCACTGACACTTCAGATGAAAACTGGTTCACTGTTGGACAGTTCACCCTAAATGATTTGGAGTATGCAACGCCCGGAACATTCATAACAATGTATGCATAGGATACGTCGATTATAATCTCTAATTTCATTCCATTAGGATACCATGACATCGGCTTCAGGTGCATATCTTCACCGACAGCAGGAGGTTGCATATCTTAATGAGGATCTAGAGGTGATTTCGAATTTGGGTGAAAGTAACCAGGTTTAATTCAATGCCACAAAAATCCAGGCAGAGGTTTTCACCAAAAAGATAGAAGTCTCCGAACCGGATAGAATAATGTCAGGACAGAGAATTCTGCTTTCTGCTTCGATAAATATATTGTAGATCAAAATCGACACCGATATGCCTTGACACAATCATATCGCTTAAGTTGCAAAGGCTGCTTCTCAAAAGCTTGAAATACTATTCCGAACCAGAAAACTGTACACACCTTTTGATGCTTTATAAAACTCAGATCAAACCTTTTTTGGAGAATTGTTCTCATGTATGGAGAACAAAGAATAACCTTCTGAATTCCATCCAGAAAAGATCCATCCACCTGATTGGAGACCTGAACATCACGTGCAACCTTGATAGCCTAGAACATCGAAAAGAGGTTGCAGATTTGTCTGTCTTCGATAGATACTTTCAAGGGAAGTGTTTAAGTGACTTGGCACATCTGAATCTACCAATGGCGGTACATATCAGAAATACGCGACGGAATGTGCCTGCTCATCGTTTTGAGGTTCAACTCAGTACACCTCGAACTCCACTGTTGGAGAACTGCGTTTACATGGAACAACCTTCCATAACAAGTTTTCAGATCATAAACTTGTGTACTGTAATAAATTGGCAAGTTAGAGGTAATATGAACTTCATTTTTCCCGTTTCACCTCCAACGACACTCTCGCCCAAATAACTCCTTCATGTCCTCGTCCTGTATCGTAGTTATTGAATAAAATGTCTGAGAGAGGCGATACAAGATCTAATAAAATGAAATGTATATGAAAATGCCAATAAATACCATTCAACAAAAGGAAAATACTTCCATGATTCATAATTTTCCTACCCAACTGGCTGATTGATCTGCTCATAATTACTATCGGAACAAATAAAACAATCTGAAAAATAATTGTCTCAATAATTTACTAATATAATAATGCATGCAGTCAAAATTGAAATTGGCTTTGAATTTATCGACTTTCTATAAAACAAATGAGCTAGTTGAATTTGCAAATTGACTAATTAGATGATAGATAAAACAAAATGTGGTAGGGAAGAAAGAAATTACGGCTGTCGTTATCCCCTACGTAATAAAAACATTGAAAAGTTTCGATAAGAACCCCTCATTTCGAGAACAAAGACGTTTACAAACACGATCTACATTAATATTCTGAAAGACTCTTTGGAAGCATGTCCTTTCGTATAAAAAATGATTATTATGTGCGTTTCAAACAAAAATGGAGATAAAAGACTGGTTATATTGTACCAGGACGCAGCACCAATAAAAACTAAGGACTCCTTACAGAAAACTCTGAATGAAACTGAATTTAACAAAATCACAAAAAGAAATGAGGTTGCCTCATAATTAAAATGCATATATGTAGTTTCAAATGAACTCCAAGAGACATTTTCTCTCCAAAGAATGAATATATGTATTATCAGAAATTAAAAAAAACAAGTTGAAAATACATACAGTGTGACCCATTTTTAATGGAAACACCCCCCTAAAATTTGAAGTTGTAAAATGATTTTGAAATTTTTTTTTGAAATGTCAAGTACTGAAAGGTCTACCATGGGACAAAATCTGAAATGTTTATTAAAGTTTCAGGGCATACTA
>NW_019290613.1:0-71794 GCF_000500325.1 Leptinotarsa decemlineata | reverse complement strand
AATAAACATTTCAAATTTTGTCCCAAGGTAGACCTTTTAGTACTTGTCATTTAAAAAAAATTATTGAAATCGATTGACAACTTCAAATTTTAGGGGGGTGTTTCCATTAAAAATCGGTCACGCTGTATATTAAGAATTGTGAAACATTTAAGAAATATTCATTTGAAAAATAACAATGAGAAATGACAGAGAGAAATTGATATTAATACCAGATATTTGATGTGAATACAAAAATAAAAAATAAAAAGTAATGTTGTTTATCAATTAATTGCTGTGCAATAACTGATGGAGAGCAGTTCATACTATGAAAATATACAAATTCAACTGATTACAACAGTTGTATGAAACAATCACTATTTGCCCTGGAGGCACACTTTGACTTTCATAATATGAGGAGGATTAACCCTCCTACCAAAACCAAGAAAAAAGGTCTCAGAACAAAAAACTGAAATCAAGGGACCCAGAAATCATGATTATATTTGCAATGATTGCTTATATCCAACAATCCAAGCCGACAGACGTCATGTTCATTGAAACAACTTTAATTTGGATAACATATCATTGAAAAAAGGCCATCTGAAATTATGTTGAATATTTCAATCGAATCAATACACGGAATATCGTTTTTATTACGACAATCACATACTTTAAGTGTGTTTTGAAATTCATATCAATGAAGAAACAAAGGTCTATATCAATCTAAATCATTTTGAAAGTTTCCAACACCAATTTCTGTAGCACTCAAAGCAGTGCATGGAAGAAGTATATGCATACCGTTTTTTATCGGAAACTGGAAAAAGTTTATTGATTTTTTTGCTGAATTATAGGTACAACCCCATTACACTTCTGGCATATATTTCGAACTCACAATGAACAAGATGCATATTCATTCCGCAAAGTTTGTTAGTGCCACCTTCAGTAATTTCTGTTTCGGGTGTATCTGTATACTTTGCCGATATGAACTCATTCGATCAGATATCAGAAATGTTTTGTGAAATGAAAAATTAGAATCCAATATACTGCTTTTTTGATGACAGCATACTTGTCTCGTAATTACATTTGGATTCCAGGACATCGACTGCGGATGCACATCTGTACCGGCAGCAGGAGGTTACCTATCTTAATGAGGATCTAGAAGTGATATTGAATCGGGGTGACAGTCCCCACGTTCAATTCAATGCCACAAAACCCAGGCATCTGTTTTCTCCAAAAAGATAAATTTTTTCGAACTGTATATATAAATGTCTGGTCAGAAAATTCCGCTTTCTGCTTCGATAAGTTTGTTGGGAGTTAAAATGGACACCAATATGTCTTGACACAACCATGTCGCTAGAATTGCTGCTTCTCAAAAGCTTTTAACACTGTTCTGAACCAGAAAACTGTACACACCTCAGCAACGCTTGATACTTTATAAAGCTCAGATCAGGCACTGTCTCCAAAAAGATGTAGAGAGTGGGTAGGTCTGGAAGCACACCCATGGTCGCTGACAGTGTGGTGCAGAATGCACAGGAGATAATCAGACAAGCTTGTCTATAAACACAAGACAGCTAAAAGCGAGCCATTTGATGTGAAGTTTTTGACCACCAGCCAATTACTACGTCCGTGGTCTTTGATCTGATAATCATCACATGTATCCAATGGAAAGTTTTCAATCCTAAGCCCTGAACCACATATTTTTTGGCATGTCCATGTCAGGCTTTATGGACAACCTTCTCCAAGTGCGCATTCCAGAAGAGTTTTTTTAATGAAGGTGAAACCTAGATATTTCACCTCCGCTGAAAAAGTAATCATCTCATCACTGAAAGAAAATGAAGTTCAGTCATACAGATTTTTTTTCTGAAAAACAAATGACAGTTTTGCTGGTGGTCACAGATATCTTCTTCCTCTGGTACCAATTGTGATAATTATTCAATAGTCTTTGGAGAACATACTTTCCGATGTAGTTCTTGCCAAGATAATCAGGTATTCTGCTGTCGGAAATATCAATCATACTATAGGGGCTGATTACGAAAAGCGGTATTGTATCCCGCCCTAAGGGCAGCCCCTGGTGCCTTGGGCAATATGGCCTCATCTGTATTTACGGTATTGTTCTATGACTTCTTGGCGTAGATATAAACGATTATGTTCTATGACTAATCCATTTGATTCTCTATAAAAGATTATGTGTAATACCAACGATGCAGTTTTGTCAGTTTGATAAGCATTCTGGTAGTTATTCAGGGGGGATGCAAATGAGTCAATTTTCCCACAATATCTGTCTGCTATCCTTATTTTCTGAAGTTCTTCCAGAAGGAGAAATGTCAAGTAAATTGGTCGTATCGATTTAGGGCGTAAGTCTTTGCGGCCCACTTCAGGTATATAAAGCACCCGTGCTACTAACAATTTGTGTGGTTGTGAATCAACGCCACATTTGCTCTAGACTAATTGTAGTTGAACTAGTAAGAGTGTAACCAAATCTTTCTGAAGGACAGCTGGATATAAACTATCCTCTCTGGTAGATATGGATGGAAGACAGAACCTTAAGGAATCATACTTTGAAAAGTAAGCCTTCGGTTATGATTAGATCGCCCTAATTTAAACTTCATATACAATGATCACTACTACTTGTCAAGTAGTAGTAATCGAAAACCCTCAAAAATTTGACATATACTAAAAGGAAAAAAAAAGAATTTTACACATAAAGCAAAAGTTGACATTACTGACTATCATAGATATACTTTTTATATTTGTATTTGAATTTCCTGATATTGAATCTCTTCAGTTGCTCGGGCAATGAATTATAGAGTTTTACAGCACCAAAAAGAAATGATCTCTGAAAGTGTGCAGTGCGATGTTGTGGCATAGTTGATTTGTTTTTATGTCTAATGTTTCTTGAGTGAATATTTTCACGCAGAATTAGTGTTTGTATTAAAAGAGGCGAATGGGAAAGGGTGATCAATTTATGAACAAAACAACCCAAATGATGAATCATACAGTTTTTCATATTGATCCAGCGAGAGTTTTTAAAGGCTTCAGAAATTGAATCATACTCACGAAGTCCATAAATTAGGCGGCAACAAGAATTTTGCACTTTTGTATTCCTTTTCTATCTGAATCATATAAGTATGGCCCATATATGAGGTCACAGTAGTTGAAATGGCTTAGCACCAAACTATCACAGAGCATTCACTTTAGAGGTTGGCTCAAAATAAAACGATTACAGTATAACAGTTTCAATGACATATAAGCTTTTTTCATTAAATTTTTAACATGACTAGTGAATCTAAGATCAGTGTCAAGCATCACCCCTAAGTTTTTAGCTGTATCGACAGGAGTCAAGATAGTATGACGCAGTTCTAAACGGAAATTGTTTTCTGCAAATTTACGATTCTTCTGCGATCCAAAGTGCATCATCATTGTTTCATTAGGATCAATTTTCAAATCATGTTCACTTGATAGCCTATTGATCAAATCAAGATCAGTGTTGAAGAGATTTTGTGCCTCAGTACACTCATCGATTTTAAAGTGCATGTATAATTGTATGTCATCAGCATACGCCTGTATTTTACATTTCTTGATGGACGAGATAATGTCAGTAGTATAAATGATGAACAATAAAGGTCCCAAAATGGAACCCTGTGGTACTCCTGATAGAATATCAAGAGGTAAGGAGTGATAACAATGTCTTGTGTAACAGTAGCAAGAGCTGTAGCCGTGCTAAAACCCTGCCTAAAACCACATTGCGATGGTGATAACAGTTTATTGGTATTGAAATATTCATTAATTTGTAAATGAATAACTCTTTCAAAAATTTTACTCATGGTTGGAAGTATACTGATAATTCTGAGATCAGAATAACTAGCTGGATCATTATTCGTGGGAATGGGTTTCCCAATGGCAATTTTCCACAAGTCTGGAAAATATGAACGTTCAAAACAACAATTGATGAAATGTGTAATATATTTATCTATGAACGGGCTACAAAGTTTTAACATTCTGATTGAAATATTATCAACCCCTGAAGCTTCGCTTTCAAAATCATTCAGGATTTCATGAATATCTTCTTCAGTAGCGAATCGAAATGAGAAGTTATCTTGCCTGATTAAATAATTATTGCTATAAAATTCAATATTTTCATCACAATTATTAAAAACATTTCGGGATTAGAGAGGTGATTGGGTAATGAATATTGTTTTTTTGAACGAACATTGAGGTTAGAAAGAGCATTCCAGGTTTTGCGTAGTATTTTTTCAGAACAGACAGACTTGAGATATGTCCTTTTTTCAGTTCTAACTATTGACAAGGTATAATTTCTCAATTCTTTATACCTCATATAATCATTAACAAATTTAGTTTTTTTAAATTTTTGAGAGGCTTTATCACGTTCTTTCATAAGACGTCTGAGATTTTGAGTGAATCAAGGAGCAGGTTTAATGTATATGAAACAGTATTTATAACTTTCAAGATAAATAATAATAATAACATTTATTTCACTTGCTGAAAGCATTACAATAAACATTTACATACCGTAACAAGGAATACATCCATGTATAACTAACAACAATTATATATGAATGTAAAATAACAAAACACGACAGATACTAAACTGTACATATAAAGATAATTAACAGTTTTTTTATCGAGAGTAACTAATGAAACTCGTCAACGGTGTAGCAGTTTCTTCCGATAAGATATTTTCCAATTGTCTTTTGAAAATGCAGATGTTCATTGAGTCCTTAATAGAAACATCTAGCTTGTTATACAGTTTGGGTCCAAGGTATAGGTGACTCTTCTGATAGAGGAAGGTTCGGTGAGGATTCGCTTTCAACAACCCTCTAGTTCTAGTAGCGTATGTGTGGTCTTGCTGGTTTGCGCTAAATTTTTCTTCATTCTTATGAACGTAGAGACACATCTCATATATATACAGACCAACAACTGTGAGTATTTTCAGCTCTTTGAATGAGCTTCTATATGAGTGTCGCAATCCTAAACTAGCAATTATTCTGACCGCGCGCTTTTGTAATATAAATACTCTTTGAACAGAGGATACCCCAATTCAAAATTCCATAGCGCAAGTGACAGCCAATAGTTGCACAGTACAGATTTAGGAGCATCTCTCTTCCACAATGATTCGACTTAAATCTCAGTGCATAACAGTTCTTTCGTATTTTATCACATAGTGAATCTACAGTGTGACCCATTTAAGATGGAAGCACCCTTATAAAACTTACTTTTTTTAACCGATTGGAATGATTTTTTGTTGTTAGGTAGATATTCAAAAAGTCTATTAGGACACCAAATATCATGAATAAATCTCAATTTCCAGGGCCAACTAATCTTATTTTTCAAGGTCAAAAATCTAAAAAAATTACTAGCGATTTTTTTAGAAAAACTCTGACTACACCACTGGATTTGTGACATTTTCAAATGGGTAACATGTAAATTACGTTGAAATGCGTCAATCAATAAAAAAGTTATAAAGGAATGAAATTTGAAAAATATGCCGTTTAATCAACCCACCAATTCATGTTCAGGAATTTTATGAAAATTCTGTATACTCCACTGGATTTAGGATATCTTGAAATATTACTGATCACAGTTTCATCGAAATCTGTTCGGTAATAAAAAAGTTATAAAGGAATAAAATTTGAAAAATATGTTGTTCAATTGATTGACGCATTTCAACGTAATTTACATGTTACCCATTTGAAAATGTCACAAATCCAGTGGTGTAGTCAGAGTTTTTCTAAAAAAATCGCTAGTAATTTTTTTAGATTTTTGACCTTAAAAAATAAGATTAGTTGGCCCTGGAAATTGAGATTTATTCATGATATTTGGTGTCCTAATAGACTTTTTGAATATCTACCTAACAAAAAAAAACATTCCAATCGGTTGAAAAATGTAAGTTTTATAAGGGTGCTTCCATCTTAAATGGGTCACACTGTATATGAGGACCCCAATTCAGCTTATGATCTAGAATTAGACCTATCATTTTTGTTTCTGGTTTGGATGTCACCTCTAGTTGGCTATCTTCATATATTTTGAGAGTTTCGATGGTGTTCTGCATTGTGAATTTGACTAATGCTGTTTTGCTGATATACAGTGCTCAATGATTTTTTTCAGCCCATTTCATTATTTTCTCATTTGTATCGTCTGCATATGCAACTATATGTACCTTTGAAAGAGTATTTAGGTATTGTATCAAGTCGTTTGCATAAATAAGAAGAAGCAGTGGTCCGAGTATAGACCCCTGTGGAACTCTTTGCTTGCAGGCCAAGGACTGACTGTGGACACCTTGAATTCTCACTGTTTGTGACCTGTCCTCTAGATATGACCTCATCCAATCTTGGGCAACTACACGAACCTCATAGCATTCTGGATTAGTACATAGTGATCCACACGGTCAAATGCTCTAGAAAAATCGATGAACAAACCACAAATTTGCAGTTTGTTATCCAAGGCTGTTACTATGTGTTCTATGAAATCATATAAAGCTGTTTCCGTGCTTTTATTTTGCATGAAACCATGCTGGTTTGTCGAAAGTTGTTCATTTTTGAGGAGAAACGATAGTAACTGATTTTTAATATTAATTTCGTATACCTTGGATATACTATATAGTTCTCATAGCTATTTGAGTCTCCTTTTTTAAATATCGGGGTAACGATTGCAACTTTCAATTTCTCAGGGAACATTCCCTGAGAAATTCCCTTTAACTCATTTATTAAATCAAAAACCTCATATTCCTTGATTGGGTGGAAAAAAATGGAGTTTGGGCAGAGTGCCACTGTATTTTCCATAAAATTGAGATCCTATTCTCTTTGTTCTTCCTCTTTCGTGAAATGAACATCAAAATTGTTAGCCATGTCAACACATGACACCTTATATTCTCCACTGAAAATGAAAATATCTTAGGGCTTATAGTTTTTTTCTGGATATCATTTATAGTTTGCCACATGGTTTTTGATTTATTGTGAGAACTATTTATTTTATGCTCAATGCATCTTTGATTATTCTGCTTTAGTTTATCCCTGTATGTTATAGTTACTTGGCGACCTATATCCTTGAAATTTTCGTTCACTCTCGCGCATTCTGAATATACAGGAACCATGTTCTTGAGGTTATAGAGTTCGGGTGTAAGGGGGTTAGAGGTGACTTTCTTTGTTTTTTTGTCGTCTGTTTCAGTGGAAAAGATACCTCAATGTAACATTGAAGGATTTCATGAAATCTATTATATGCTTCGTTAGGACATGTTTAGAAAGTGTAGAAAGTTTCAATAGACTGGTACTAGTTTCTGCCAGAGTTTTTCCGTTATGGCTGAGAAAAATGAGCATGAAAAAAAAATATTTAAGTATACAGTGCGTCCGTGAATTAACACATAGATCCATTATGAGCTGAATGAACAATATTGTTGGTTCCAAAACGGGCATTTTTCTAATCATGAGAAATGCAATACTCTTTTCGACGCTCATTTCGCTGACCAAGTTGGCATTTCATGAGATGAAGTGATTTTTTTTAGATTTATTCTACGCCAGGGGTTTCAGTTTCACCCCTCCATATTGTTGAAAATTCCCGAGTTATTTTATTAGTAAGAGTTTTTTGAAATACTAATTTCATATACAGATTTACGGTGGACGTAAATAACAATTATTTTCAAAATAATGAATAAATAATGAATATTATACAGAAATTGAACGAAACAAATCCATTGTTATTAAAACTACTTCATGAAACCCATAACAACACGTTGCATACTATTAATTCTGTATGTATCTACTTTTATTAGTGATTTTTGCCCTTCAACTGTTGACATGATCTGATTTTCGTTAACCAGCTGTCGCCTCCTACGAACAACAACTCTCAGGAGTAGAAACTTGTGCGAACTAAGAACTAACAACATCTTACTTTTTAACGAATGATTCCTAACATGGGTTGGACGATAGCAAGTGAAAATCGATCGTCCGGCCTTGCGGTTCGAACCACCGGTGCGCACAGCGGTCGATTGAGTGTGTCAAGTAAACCTACCGTCCTACCACTTTAACGTATATTATCCAATGCATTTTTACCATTTGTTTTTCATTTCAAGTTGGAAACTTTCAATAAAATGGAAGTTCATTCGATTCTTCAGCTTCAGCTTTTTCTGAAAGTGATTTTCAATGTATAAAACAAGTAAATGGCATTGTACACAATAATTCCGTTTTCACCTATTATATTCTGAGTCGACCACTTTTGTGAGTATTTGTCCAGCCCCCACTCTGAGATAGGTGATGGGTATTCACTGCGTATCATGTAACCCGTCCTAGGAATCGCACGTTGAGAGATAAGACCTCATCAATCTACAACTCAGACGAGTTCCAACTTCAGATGGTTGTTGTTTGTGAAGGGATCGACAGCTGATTGAGAGATAACAATTCTGATTGAGTTTTTCAATCGCATTTGAGATATTCGTACTATGTTACTGACAAGATATCTTCACAGCAGTAAATTGCAGAATAAACATTTCTGTTTTATTCAACAATTCATACAATGATATATAATCACAGAATCCAGGTATGTTTGCAAATCCAGAATTGTGAGGTTGAATGTTGATAATGAATTTTACTGAATTGAAATTAGAACTGAAATATTATTAAAAAAACTTAATGAATGCGTTCTTCTCACTTTATGTTTCTCCGAGTGATCTTCAAAAGAATGGAAAGTGTTTGATCGCAAAGTAGTTCGTTCCAGAAAGCACTCCATCATTTCAATAATCCATTTCACTGCACACAAAGTCGCTATGCTAGTAAATAGATTAAAAATATTTTTGAATGTTCAATCGCAAAGGAAAATTCAATATGAACCTCACCTGAATAGCAAAAGAAGTTTTTATTCGGAAGGAGCACAAACTCACTTCTGACGGTATATGTAAAAAACTCGAGCCTTTGTCGATAACATACATCTCAAATATTTGCAGAATATAAATCGCTTTTTCGGTATAGGAGTACAAAATAAATAATGTTCACGAAATTCTTTGAGGCAGTCCCTTGAGAAAAAACTTATAAATTATACAATGCTACTTTCTATCAGAAGAATACAAAACTGAGTAGTAATATGAACCTTACAGACGGCAAACAGAAACTCAAAGAAAACCCATGTCAAATATTTATAGAAAATATTGAAAAATTTCCTAAAGAATTATTCGAAGAATTTCATGGATAAATTATCTCACTGTTCATTTATTTGACTAACGAACTCATGATTGTCGACAAAAAAGTTTCATACTGGGTGACTTTCTACAAATGCTTTCGTTTGTCTTCATTGTCACAACATTAATTCTGTAACATTTGGAGTCCATGTCAATAATTCGGTGGGAATTAGGTATCAGGAGATTTCTAGTCTGATGGGGAAGAAAGGTTTTAGCTTTCTATTTCCTCATCTTTATATAAAATGATGTGGAAATCTTCCACACAATTAATTTCAGAATAAACCCTTCACAAACATGTGTAGATCATGCAAAGAAATAACTTCTAATCAAATAATGGAAGATGAAGCCCTTTTGAAATAACTTCTCTCATTTAAACAATGAATTAAACGAGAGAAAAATACTTTCAAAACAACTACTTCCATACTTCCGACTCACGATCGGAAGACCGTGGGTTCGATTCCTGCCTCAACCAGATATTTTTCTAGTGAAAATTTATCTGGTTGAAGCTGGGATGATTCTGCAACCGTGTTGGGAATCACACGTTAAAAGTTGAGACCTCGTTAGTCCTTAGCTCGCACAAATTTCTCAACTTCTGAGAGTTGTCGTTCGTATGGGGGCAACAGCTGATTAACGGAAAAACAGATTTTAAACAGACACATATGAACATTGAATTATACAAAAAACAGCAATGTCGAAGATTAGATTAGGTTTTCCCTTCAAAGAGCTGTGACACCTTGACGGTGATGCAGGGGCTCGATACTTACAATGATCCTGAGAACAATGTCGGAGGGTGTACAAAATTTTCGTTTGGTCAACCGTGGCGTAAGGGTCTCGGGTGAATTTAAGAAACCAACGACAGCGCGTCTAACCTCCATCGGCACCATCGTGCCGAAGGAATCCATGGCGCAGCACTTCGCCCCCTGCGCCATGGAGGGGGTTCAAACTTCACCCCTGCATGCGGGGTTTCTGCAAGTGGACAGATTATTTCTCTGGCTAATCGTAATAAATGAGGAATTCATAGAAAAAAATGACAGTGAGAAAGAGGTATTTGTGGTAGGAGCCAACTGGCGATACTGCCGATTGCTATGATCAAAGCAGAAAAAAAGAAGAAGGAAGAAGAGCGTGCATCAACGTCGTACAGGTAGAAGACTACACCCTCTTGCAAGGAGAGTTTCACGCTTCGGGATATTCTAAGATAACTTTCGAATTCTAATTTAAAGAACTACTTCCTCCTGAGACAATGGAATCTTGAATAGTTTGGTCGATAATTTAGAGATGAAGCCCAAACACACGAGAAAAAGAGAAGAAACGGATGGACTGAACTGAAAGAGACTGTAGACCTGAGCTGGCTGGAGCACGTAAACACGTGCACCAAGGCTAGCTGCCAAGATTTTGAAGAGTTAAGAGAGAGCAAACATGATCTGGTCTCATGAGTGGACGCCAAAAAAGTAGAATACATGATATGATTGAAATCAGATACCCATACTCAGACTAACCTAGAATGTCATCGAAAAACGAATCCATATGTTTCTAGAAATGATATGAAATCGAGAATGATTAATGCAGTCAACCTTCTGGAAAATAATTCCATGAAAATCAAAAAATAATTAGATAAGTACTTTTTGATCATTCCCATATCGATTTCAATTTGAGATCCACCGATAGACAGCTGTTTCAGCCTATTGGGCATCGTCAGTACCAGGCAGGCGGTCCTCGATTGAAGACAAAATGTGAAAAACCAAGAAAAGTACTTAATAGAAATAACTGCGTAAACTCAAGCGAGACATAAGTGGAACCACCTATTGGTGTGACACCCAAGTCAACTTGCCAAGTTTTTATGTCAGTGTTGGTGGTTTGACCAATCAACCGTCAACTGCGGTGGCAGAAATTTGGTTGTGTCAGAACTTATTATATTTTTCAATTGTCTTAAAATAGAAATGGAGCTTGAAAGTTTGGAGCAGAGCCTCTCGATGTGAAACGTCCAATTCAGAGAGGGATCTATAGAAATTCCTAAAAGTTTTGTAGGTTCATTGGTTTTGTTGCCTGTGAAGAAAATGTCATATGATTTGTTTTGCTAGCGTTGAGTTCCAAACTGTTTGCTGAAACCAACATTCGACTTTTTTTCAGCAGCTTCATTTATTATTTTCTGGTTCATATTTTGATGAAAGATGGTGGTGTCCTCTTCGAACATGATACACGTTGAATCAGCTGAATGATAAAATAAGTCATTTATGTAACTGATAAATAGGAGGGGCCCCAGCACAGAGCCCTGGGGAACCCCATATTTCATTGCTACTGTTTCTGGCGTGATACCATTGAAGCACACTGACTGTCTTCTATGTTTTAGGCTATACTTCTTACGCCGTATAGATTCAAGTTTTCTAACAAGAAATCATGATTTACGCAATCAAATGCTTTTGTTAAGTCAAAAAGAATCAGTGCAGATTTCCTACCGTCATCAAATCCTTCTACTATGTTTTCAACTGCTTTGGCTATAGCGTTTATGGTGGAGGTGTTCTTCCGAAATCAAAACTGATTTTCATGAAGCAATTTGAATTTCTCAAAGTACATGGATAAACGAGTTTTCAAAATTATCTCGAATAGGAATGAGAGAAATAGGTCTGAAAGAATCTGGAAGATCAAAATCACCAGTTTTGTGTATTGGGATAACTTTAGTATGTTTGAAAATTTCTGGAAAAACACCTATCACTAACACCTAACACCACTATCAAATCTATGGTATTTATTAATATTTTTATGTTTATTTCAAAGATATCTGTAGCACTGGTATCATAAGCCTCAAAGTCGAAGTTTTCCCATGTTACTTGATCAAGAATGAAGCGATTTACACGATCCATGGTATTCTGGAGCAAAAAATTGAAATTGGAATAAAAATGATTTTATTTGTTAAATAAAATACAAGTGAAGTATTGTTGGATTTTAAATGTCATTCTCGATCGAAATAAGTAAAAATATATAGGATGTCATTTAAAAATCGAAAGTTGGGGTCATTTCCGGTCAAACCGGAAATACGGCAAAGCCAGTGAATATGTAAATGGAACTATAATACACAACCCCCCAAATTTCGTTTTTATTATCTCCAATAATAAATAAGTTTTTGGGGTGAGCCACCGTAGACAATCACCCGGTAGATAATGAGGGTACCTTGCAGGTTGATGAAGAAAATCAACACATTTGGATGCTTTCGTTGTCTGAGATACGAACACAAAAAAAAGTGTAATATATGGAATGAAGCTAAAAATTGTCCTAATATCACCTTAATTCTCTTATAACCGTTATCTATACTATTATAAGGTGTAAAATTGTTTTTTCAGTCTTCGACATTACCAAAGACTGTGACGACTCTGAAGAATATTCGAAGAATATTTCTTTGTTTAGGTTTTTATTCACTTTTCCGATCACAGGTATATTCTGCTGTTGTATTTAACTCATCTCTACAAATGTTCGATAGTGAACGCAGACAGACAAATACTCGAAAAGGGAGATTGGAAATTGGAAAATGTTTTTAAAACATGCACTCCAGACAATGATGGTCTGGATGAAATTAATTTGCATATATATTCCGTTAGCTGTTTCAGGGGGACTTTACTCGTAACATTCCTTTTATTGAATACATCAGTCGCTGTGGTTGATTATGAGACCGAGACAATAGGCTTATGGTATGAAAAATAAGATGCATATCTAGAGAAAACTGCATCGATTGTTGTTCCAAGTCTCGTGATAAGCTCATTCCGGTTATTATTCATTCGTAATTCTGATTAATTTCGTATAAAGTTAAATAATCAATAATGATAATAATAATAATAATACATTTATTTTCCCAAAGATGATAAAACATATAGCAATAGTCACGTATAATCTAAAGATCTAAAATATAAAAAATTCATCCAATGTATTGTTGCATTGCATTGTTGAGCAAATATTTCCTCAAGCGAGTTTTGAAAATAGAAATATTGGCGCAACTAACTATTTCTTTAGGCAGTTTATTAAAAATCCTCAGACTCAAATATTCAGAAGATTTCGAAGATTTTACAGTAGGGAATGTGGAAATCAGCGCAATTCCTCGTATTATGACTATGGACCTGTTGGATTCTAAGGAACTCATTTTTATTTGTGTATACGTATACACACATTTCTAAAATTGAAATACTCGTCATTGTTAAAATTTTTGATGCTTTAAAAATCGGTCTACAGGATGTTTTGCTTGAGGTATCGCAAATAATTTTTTGCTCAATCAAGATTTTATCAGTTTTCATTGTTACAGTTTCACATTGTTTTTGGTAGTTGTGGAATCGTATTATATTTGTCTTATCACTATTGAAATAGAGACACTTCTGATTACATCATGAAATGAGGTTACCAACCGCAGTTGTACACTTTTGTTTCAAGGTATTTTCACATTTGTCAGAGACAAATATATTGGTGTAATCTGCATATCTAATAAAGTTGGCAGAAGATTCGATATTATCCATGCCATTCGTGTAGAATAAAAATAAAATTGGCCCCAGAACAGAGCCTTGGAGAACGCCCATAGAGATATTTTGATATGCGTATTTAGTGGAAGATATACTCACAAATTGTTTTCTGTGTGTTGAGAAACTCCGTATCCAGTCGGATGAAACTCCACGAATACCATATTTGTACAATTTAGACAAGAGTACCTCATGCTGAACGCAGTCAAATGTCCTGCTGAGATCACAGAAGATCCCAACAGGGCACTCACCTGATTCGATTGCTTTGATCAATTTTTCATAAAATGACAACATCGCACTACAAGTAGTCCGTTTTTCGAAAAAAAATAATATTGAAATATTCTGTTGAAATCAGTGGCAACGTATGATAGATTTCTCCTAATTTTTCAGAGCCAACTATACTGTTATATCATACTGATATATCTCCTGACCATTTCAATTACTTTTTTCTTAATATTGCTGACAAAATCATTTAATCTCTACCAACGGTATGAAAAGAGGGTTTACTGAATTTCAGAAATTTTCCAGCTCTTTTTTTCTGGGTCTAGTGACCGAAGACGACGTTCAAAGTGCAATCAGCTCACTCAAAAATTCCAAATGCTTAGACGCCTATGAACTGAATAGTGATATTATTGAAGAGACCTCCCAGATATTGTTGCAGCCTCTTTCTGAATTGATAAATGTTTTATTCACAAGTGGTTTTTTTCCTGATGCATTTGAGCTATCAAAAATTATTACTTTGTTTTAAAACGGAGACATTTCTCTTGTTAACAATTATCGTCCCATTTCAATAATATCCATTTTCAGCGGAATAATTGAGAAAAAATTATTAAATAACGTCTTCACGCATATTTTGTAAAATATAAATTATTCAACGAATCTCAGTTTGATTTTTGGGAGTACCGCTCTACAGCAGAGGCAGTTCGAATTTAAAACTCGTTAAACATGGCGTTTCCCAAGGATCAGTATTGGGACCACTTCTGTTCATTATTTACGTGAATGACATTAGTAACATCATGCATCCATATGAATCTGTTCTGTTTGCCGATGACACTACCATTATTTACTCTGACAAAAATTCTATTGAACTATCTGCCGCTACATCAAGTGCAAACAGTGTTACATCACTTGGGTTAGTTGTCGATAGTACTCTCACTTGGACCTGTCATATTGACCAGTTGAGTAAAAGATTATCTAGAGCTCTTTTTTAATTGCATCAGTTCAGAAATATAACAAGTTTCGATACACTGAAAATAACATATTTCTTCGTCTTCCATTCTCACATTAGCTATGGTGTTATACTCTGGGGCAACTCAACTGGGGCTGTAAACATTTTCAAATTGCAGAACAAAGCACTCAGAAGAATTACTAATTCTAGTTATAGGTATCATTGTCTACCTCTGTTTTAGAAATTGATAATAATGCCGTTACCCACATTATTTCTGTATATCGTTCTCATAGAAATTCATAAAAAATCAACTTCATTATTCAAGCAATCAAACCTTTATGACTATGATACCAGACATTTAAACAAATTTCTGACAAACCGCTTTCGTTTAAGTAAATCACAAAAGAACAGACACTGAATTTCAACCTCTACAACTATCTCTCCAATAGTTTCAAAATTCTTAGTATGTCTAAATTCAAAAAAAAACAATAAGAAATTGTCTTTTGAGTTTTTGCTTCTATTCTGTCGAAGAATACGTGAATCATTTTAAATGTTTATAATGTCAACATACATACTCAATTTTTTTTTATATTTTTGTATTTGTGTTTCTCGTTTGTTTTTATAATATTTTCATTGTTAACAAATTACTTTCATGCTATTTTTTGACTTGCAGCAAACATTTATTTATGTAACGTGGTGAAATAATTTATCTTATCTTATCTTATCTTACTGTAAATATTAGCTCGATCATCTCTCTCTTCCCCTTATAGTGATATACGAAACGTAACTCTCTATTTCTATCACCGTTCGCCTCGTCAGATCATACTTTTCGTAACGCTCTCTTCACCCATTCACCTTACTCCCCAAGATAGGCGCGCTTAAAGTTTCACTTCAAAAATCATGTGGAGTTTCAATGGCAATATTGAAGTTATTCGTCAAGAGAGAAACTGACGAACATGTTTCATAAAATCATTCAGATGTCATGAATTTGAATTAGTTTTTCAGAGCCGAAAAATTTCAATTGAGTACAATGAAAATGGAAAGTGAAATATCAGTTTAGTGTTGTACACTGAAAATATAAAAGTTGTGACACCATTAATAGAAAATATATTGCAGCATAGATGTATAGGCATCTGTGATGAAGAAGAATAGTTCACATTCATAAAATTGTTTCCCTTTCGAACTGCATGTAATCTTCAACTACTCTCGGGATACAGCTCTAATATACCTGAAGCCCGATAATATACTGAAGCCCGATAATGATCCATCACTACTGACATTCGTTTCGTCAGTGGTTGGCCTCTATGCTTCATCCCGCATCTACTGCACTCTGAACTGCTTCCATTCTTATTATCTGACTGGCGGCTCAGCCTTGGATAATTTGAGACTCTTCTGTCTTCCTTTTGGAATTCATTTGGGAAGATTTTGACTATTCTTTTTTTATTCATGTAATTCACCTCATCAGACTTTCTCAATTTTTTTGAATGAACTTTTGAACTCTCTTTACTTTTACAAAGATTGATTGCTTTCCCAAGTCCATCTTCATCTTCTTCCAATAGTCGCTGTCTAATATTTTCATCTGCCACCCCACTGACTGCCTTCCAGATCCTTCAGCTCACAACTTTGGGCATTGTTTATTAAATATGTGATAGGTAAATTGATCTACACTTTCCCCTTCTTTTTGTTTTCTGGTGAACAGGCAAAATCTTGCATTCGATACATTACTTTTAGGCTTGAAGTGGGTTTCGAATTTTTCTATCAAAGGTTCCGGCTTGTCTTTCTCGTCTGTAGTGAACTTGAAAGTGTTGAATATCTCAAATCCTTCATCACCAATTCCATTTTAATTTTGTGTCATCGACGCATACTGAGCTTCCAACCTCAATTTTCATTGTTGTATTTTTCACTTTTACCATTCTACTGTTCGTGTTTTGGCACCATGTTATATTTATAGGCAAGTAAATAATACACACTTGTCGTTGTCTAGATTCAGAATGTCCTTTATTAAAAAATCGGAAACGGTTCTCCCGTCACGTCACTTATGGCACTACACATTGTTGCCAACTTAAGTGCGTTCCGAAATACCTATATAATCGTAAATCACACTAACCTAACTACTTCCGCGAAAATCTCGAAAACACGTTCCGTTTCCCTCAAGACCATTACTTCGATAAACTTTTCCTAAACCACATTCACCAGCAATTGCCAGCGCAGCTGGGTAGGCATCCAGGTCAAATCCCCCTTGACGCCAACTGCCCCCTAAGATCCCCATTCAGTGAGGAAGACATCCTCAATACTATCCACAGCGTTTCAAATACCGCTCCCGGCCCAAACTCGGTTAACCGCCGAATACTGAAAAACCTTCCCGATTCTGCAATTCCTCTCCTCAAACACATCCTCGATGCTTGTCTTGTACACGCCTACTTCCCAATCGCCTGGAAACAGGTTAACACAATCTTAATTCCCAAACCCCACAAGGATCCCACTAATCCCGACTCATACAGACCTATCAGCCTGCTTAGTTGCCTGGGCAAACTGGTGGAACGACTAATGACTAACCGTCTCAACGACTTCCTCATACACCACAGCATTATACGTCCCCTCCAGCATGGTTTCAAGGCCGAACACTCCACTCAGAACACACTACTCGAACTACATACTCACATATCCCAAAATATCAACGCTTCTTTTTGCACCATTGCAATCTCCCATAGATATTCAAAAAGCCTTCGACAAAGTCTAGCACGCGGGCCTGATCTGGAAGCTTATCCAAACACGTCTACCTCATCATTTCATCCGACTAGTAGCCTCTTACTTATACAACCGACAAATCCGCGTTAAAGTCGGTGAAGCATTATTCTCCCCTTTCACTTCAAAAGCCGGAGTCCCCCAAGGCTCAGTCCTCGCTCCCTCCTCATTCCTCATTTACGCTCATGACGTTCCCACTACCCATAAAATCCTATAATACGCCGACGACACTATCCTTTACTCTTCCGCCTCCAACACCCGCCGCTTGCAAATTCACGCTCAAAACATGATCGACCATTTCGAGCAATGGTGCAACAAATGGCGTATCAAAATAAACCCCACTCAAACCCAAACTATCCTATTCCGACATCGTAACACCTCTACCCGTCCAAAATCAAACCCTGATGACTTGAATCTCAGACTTTAAGGGGAAAACCTCATACTCCAGGATTCGGTGTCCTACTTGGGGGTCACCTCCACGAGGACCCTCAACTGGGAGACCGACCTGAGAGAGACACTGGACAGAGTCCGGAAGAGAGCCAACCTTCTAAAGGCTCTGAGAGGCAAGCTCGGGACATCCGACAGTAAAACTCTACTTCATACGTATGAATCCTTCATAAGACCAGTCCTAGACTACAAAGCGATGATATACTGTACGCTTCCCCCGAGACTATCCCACCGAATCCTCACAGCCGAGAGAAGAATCGTTTGGAATATACATAACCTCCCCTATCGATACCCATCCCTAAACCTATACAACTTCACCAATACTACACCTATCAACCAACGATTTCAGGAACTTCAAAGACGATATGCGACCAGAACGATGAGCAGCAACAACACCGATGCAATCAACACGCTCACAACGCCTTGGATTCCCCGTGGAGGATCCAGAAGGATACCCAGGAAAAAGCTCCCCTTTCCCCCAGCCAGACTCCTGGGAGCAATGGAAGACCCGCCGGAGCCGATCCAGGATATCCTAGAGGAATTCCCACTGAGAATCAGATAGCGAAATACGGAGAGTTTCACCCCCCGCAGCCCCGGCCAAAAACCCGTACCCAAAAGTACCAACACCACGACCTCTGCAATGGACCCGGACCACCACACGGATCAACGGAACAAACTATATGAACAAGCGGAACACAAAAACAACACAGACTCCAACACACAACAAAACACACACACATACAACAAACACACTTACCCTGAAGAGGCATTAGCCTATAGCAGGGCCCCACACAAACATACCCAACAAATGAAGTGTTATTAACCAAAAAAAATTTGAATAAACGATTTTCATTCATTCATTAATTCTAACCTAACCACAAATGAGTTATTCGATTCAACTGTCTTTGAGCAATTCACATACTTATACCTAGTTGAATTCTGTTTTCCGGATTCCTGCAGCAAAAGTGTTGCTCCTTCAAGTCAAACTATAAATATGAATTCCACAATGATAAATACTTCTCTGAGAACATTTGAATGTTATACAGTGCTAGTCAAAAGTCCCCTCCCCCCCTCGTATCTTTTGAACGGGTACACTTATAATAATGAAATTTGGAGTGTGGAAATAAACGGATGTAGGCTTCTTAACTGGTCATAACAGGTGACGCAATAGTCATAAATGACGTCACAAGGCCACTGTGACCAAAAATTTTAAATNTTTCAAAAAGGCAAAAAATTCAACTGAAGTGTAAAAATTGTAGTGCTCGTTCTGAGCTTATTAAATTATATTCCATTCTTACCGTTTTCTATTTTCAGCTTCGCCCATTCTGTATCCCAACCCCCGCATTATATTACTTTCACTAAACTTTTCTCATGCTGATTAACATAAATACCCAGCTCGCACAATGGAAAGACAAAGCGGCTATAATATGAAATTAAAAAGTAGCACCCCCAGCTCGAAATTATCATTCAAACAATCAATTACTGGTATAATAAGACAGCGATTCTCGTTTCACTCCGGGAGTTTTTCGACTCCAATAAAATTGACATGAAATGACAAAGCGGAAGTAAAAGAAAAAACATTACTCACAATAAATGCTGAGAGAGTGTATTAAAAGTAATGAGGCCCTCAGTGCCTTCAAATAATTTTTAGTAATAAATTTTGAGTATACTCTAACTCAGGCCACTGTTGTTTGAAATGAGTATATAAATTCAGTATAGAGTGCGCTGTAAATGTTGGAATGAGTTTATTTTTATCCAAATATATCACTTTATCACTTTCAATAGAGAATCCATGGGAATACTGATTTTTCGATATAACTTGCGTTTTTATCGAAAACACTTTTTTCTTCGGGGTCATAAGATAAAGGAAAATATTCCGAACGGAACACTTATTTTTTTATAAAGTTTTCAAATTCCATTTTATTATTGGGCGTCTACTAATCCATCGTTTACAATTATTCCTCACAGGAATGGTTTGTAGCAGTTTCATGAACCTTCATAGTGAAAAACTCACAGTTTGGGATTACAGATCAGCTGAATGGGAGGATCTTTCAGATCATTTCCGAAATTTCCCCTGGCTAGATGTTTATTTCTGCTCTAAAAATCCATCAACTTGTGCTTCTAAAGTCATAGATGCATACACTCCTTTTTCAATAAAACGACCTTTTAACGACAAGTTTTGGTTCAACAATTGGGGATGAAATGCTTGCCAATCACGACGGGTCTAGATCCTCCGGTTCGGTAGCTGTAGCTGTTGAATAGAACTTCACAGAATCCACAATTCCACCACTAACACAATCGGATGGTTCAATTGCAACAACAGTCATAGAAAAAGCAAATCAACTAGCTGAACTACCCACCCACTATTTCCACACTAGAATCCACAATGCCGAAAATTACTTTTCGACAGCATCTGAACAGGCGAATTTTGAAACAGCTCAATATCAACAAGACGTCTGGCCCTGATGTAGTGCCCATCATCGTACTCAGAAGAACTTCCACCAGTATTTTGCAGACTTTCCAACGTGTCTTACCAGAAAGGGGTTTTTCCTTTCTGTTGAAAGATTGCTGAAGTTCAGCCTATTCCCAAAAAGGGTAAGAAAAATATTTCAAATAAGTGTAGACAAGTTACTTTGTTATCAGTGATATAAAAAATCATGGAGACAGTCATAAACCACCATATTCTCAAATATTTGGAGGGCTTCAACATCTTGAGCGATCATCAATATGGCTTTCGGAAACAAAGATCAACAGGCGACCTTCTATCGTATGTTACCCATATTTGGAATAGCACAATCGAGAAACATGCAGAATCAAGAGCTGTTACTCTTGATATTCGTAAGGCCTTTGACCGTGTGTGGCATGAGGGTTTGCTTGGCAAACTTCGATGCTATGGCTTGTTGGATCATTTTTGTGTATGGCTATTCAGCTTCCTGAAAGAACGTTTCCTGCAAGTGGCCGTCATTCCATTTGGATTCCAGGAAATGCGGGAGCTGTACATTTTCACCGGCAGCAGGAAGTTGCATATCTTAATGAGGATTCAGAAGTGATTTCGAATCGGGGTGAAAGTAACCAGGTTCAATTCAATGCCACAAGAACGCAGGCATCAATTTTCTACAAAGACATTAGTATATCCGAATTGGATATAATAATTTCAATTTCAATTCCGCGGGTTTTCAAGTTTTCTGCGGGTTAAAATGGACATCAATATGTCTTGGTCTAGTCATGTGGCTGAAATTGCAAAGGCTATTTCCCAAATGCTTGGAACACTCCGAACCAGAAAACTACACACTTCAGAATCTTTTGATGCTTTATAAAGCTCACATCAGATTTTCTTTGGAGTATTGTTCTCATATACGGAGTTCTGCCCCCGAGCATACCCAGAAGTTGTTGGATTCCATCCAGAAAAAAGTCATCCGCCTGATTGGAGACGCGAACATCACGTACAACCTTGACAGCCTGAAACATCCGAGGAAGGTAAGAGATATGTCTCTCTTCTATAGATACTTTTACGAGATGTGTTCAAGTGATCAGGCACATTTGATTTCACCAAGAGCGGTACATATCAGAAATACGCGACGGACTGTAGCATCTCATCGTTTTGAGGTTCAACTCAGTACATCTCGAACTTCACTGTTCAAGGAATTTTTCATCTGGAGAACTGCGTTTATGTGGAATTAACTCCCTGAGAACGTTTTTCAAACGGATTCAATCTTCAGTGATTCAAATCCAATGTGAATCACTACTTTCGCACAGGAACCGTTCTGAGGGCGACTCGAAGATTTTTCTGTAGTGCTTGTGTTTTGTCTTTAAAAAAAAACTATGCCTGCGTAAAAATGCTTTCTCCAAAATGGCCATTGGTATTCAGGTAAGTTATGGTTATAATCATTCAGATACAATGCAGTAATTACTGGAATTACTGGAATTACTGCTTAGTCGTTGCAGCAAATTCGAATATATTTCGTTATTGAGTTATGGTCCCAACTATTCTAACCACATATAAGTGCGTGTGAATAATAGGGATATATTCGAGCCAAACCAAAGCTCGACTTGGTTCGAAGCATGGCTCAAAATCAAGCCGAGATCTGTTTTCAACTCTTCGAAGGTTTACCTTTGAAAAACTGCGAGATGCCGAAAACTATAAACTGTCTCTCTATCTGGTGGAGAAGAAAATAACAACTAGAATGGTCAGAGCGTATCTGAAAGTGAAATTTATTCCTTAATATATTTCTGAGAAAATAGTCTAGCTCACTTTGCGTTCTCTTCCAGACAGAAAACCCCCAAGAATTCAACAAGAATGGCGAATGAGCCATAAGAATGTCAAGCCCCTTTTTCGTCTCGTTGAAAGTAAAATTCAGAAAAACCCAGCTCTCTAGGATTCGAGATATTTGATGTCGTGCTGAGCCGAACTCAAGTTGAAGCTCGACTCGGCTTGGTTCGAATACATCCCTAGTGAATAATTTCAAACAAATTATAAGAATCCACATATTCCAATGAGGATTCTCTGGATCTCAATCACGGCAATTTTACCTATTTCTGAAACCATTCAAACAGGATATAGTTTCTATCGAAGAAAACTACTTGGATCATTATCTCGCAAAATTTTAATCTGCCCAAGGCTTGTAAACTGAAGTGCTGATAATTGATCTCCAGATATTTCAAATCAAAGTATTTACTCAGATCCCCTACGACTTCTCAACTTGGTCTGTTACTGTCAGCACACCATCCAGCTGGATTCACGAACTTCCAGGACCATTCTTGATGATTTCATACTTCACGTGACCCCAACTACGAAACTTCTCCAACAGTCTCACCGATGATTGTGTCACAGTAATTATTATTGGATATTTGACAAACTATTGTTTAGCAATTCTCACCATAGCCACTGATCGTCAATAGTTCCAATTTATGAATCTCACTCAAACGTGGCTGATTTTGTTCATGGTTCTTTGCTTGGACTACGGTTTGCCGCTTTTTGCATGTGTGTCAGCTTGTCGACTATCTGCTTCCACAATAACACTGCTGGATATGGAAGTAACTGAATCACTCTTCGGCCCTAACCGAATAAATTCCAAACAATGGCGTTATCCTGAGGCGAGTCAGTAGCCGCCCCAAGAGCAGGATGCTTTGAGGATCTGCTTTGTACCAAATCATTGTGCAGTAGAAGGAGATTCTACATCAGAAAAGAGAATAAATTTCCCCTGAACAGACCAGCAAACACTCACGCTTAAATGATGATCAAGCCAAATCAGAGACAAAAAAGCCCTGTATAACTGAACCTAATGTATCAGCAGGTATAGCTCACAGAGGCCTCCATTGAAGAAGTTCACTGCAGACATTGAGGCATGAATCTTGCGCGTTGATCAATCGACAACTCCAATATTGACTAATTAACTCAAATCTTCAGAAGATGGTCCACAAGTACAATTTCAGAGCTTCAAATTATGCCCCAATTGGCTACAGATCAGAAAATCATCTCCTGACTGGTGGGTGCGATAAATATTCTTCAGCCATGGGAGGACGCCTCCCATAATAAACCTACTTTCCAAGTACCATATTTGTGTTGCCCCCACCTGAAAAGGTGGGTGAATACTGGATTGAGGAAAATGAACCAAAAAACTATGACCGGACCACGGACCGGATTGTACTTGGAGTAGGAGGTGTTTTGGAAAATATTGAATATTGAATGGAGAAAAGTAGCAGAAATGGAACCTCTGGCGTAGCATGAATTCAAAACTAGCACAGTTCCCGAAAAACCAGAGCTGCACAAATTTTCTCGATGGATTTATTGAATGAATTTGATGAATATAAATAAGCCTTCAATTTATTATTAGAAATATGTAATAACGTATATTTATGAGTGGAAAAAGATTTTTGTGAAACCTGATCTGTATTTTCATAGAGATGGTCTTAATAATTATGAGTTGTTCCTAGACGCAAAAAAAGACTGGAAGAATTAGAAAACAAAACAAGGAAAGCCATTCATCGTTCATTCCATCAAACTTCTCAAAGTAAGTTCGCAATCAAAATGCATTCATTAACCGGTAAGTGGAAGATTTCTACTATTCATATTATCTTCGTATTCAAATAAAATGACTGAGTGCACATTTCGCGGCTTATTCTCAACTTTTCCCGAGTTGAATATGAATATTTCTGCCGCATTGTTTACCGTCGAAAACTTCAAAAGTAATACAAAGAATAAAACATCTCCACGCTCTTCCAAATGAAATTAGAACTGGATGGATTTGGCTCACCTTAGACAAATCGTGAAATATTTCCATACATAAGGCTACAGTGGAGGCGAATCATCATGATAAATTGCTTCGAAAACATTTTTCCGCCGCCTAACATCAGATGGTTTGTGGAAACATATGATAATATGAGGAAGGCAATTCAGTGCAAGGCGCTATAATAAAAGAAAGATGGAGTATTATGTGAGGAAGTCTCAAGTTATAATGGGATGTTTTATTTGACTTGCGTTCGGTGCATTTATAAACGATGTGATGGAGATTCAGTTGTATTTGTCAAGGGAATAGAATGAGTGAAGACAATGTTCGCACCCTAGGCGGATCTACTTCAATTATATTCAGAATATGAGTCTACCAAATTTGCTTCTCAAAGCTCGAGTTTCTTAAATAATTGAGGAGGTTGGAGAGAGGAAAATGAAAATATATTCCTGTTGACTGAAACAATGAACATAGTACAAATGAACTGAGTGCTTTGACAGTGATAAAACTCAATGCATTTATTTTCTACTTTGTGTTAATCTAACAGGAAAGCTTGAATTTTTTTTCTTAAGTCAGAAAATGGTACGGAGCATAGTACAATTGGAAAAATGAATTGAATATTCCGTATTTTTCTTCGTCAGTCCATTCAACCTACTGTGTAGGTATATTCGAGATTAGTTGAACGTTTAAAGTCCATTTCTTTAGATTTAGTTACTGCCAGTCTTCAAGCATAGCCCAATGACTAATAAGAAAGTAATGAGAACTAGTTGAAATTATCTATATATTCATTGTCCAACATTCCATTCTCAAATTACTGATTGTGATAATTCGACGCATAAAATTTAATTTTTCTGTAAGAAATGGTTATGTAATGGCGACAGTAAGCTACCATTGCATTGGCTCCAAATTCGAATGTGAATGCAACTGAGAATTTAATTTGTATTCCGCAAGACTGCAGTGCGAATTTATGTGGTGAAACGATCAATTCACCTCAAAATAATTTATTCTACATACACAGAATTGACTTGAACAATTATCATCTTTTTCTAATTGAATTACATGACAGTCATGTAAGCGTGACTTTTACATTCTTTGCACTTTTTAGTTTTTATCATTTTCACAAAAATAATCTGCTTTGGTATGGATATTTGGCAAAATTATAAGTGAATTAAAATTTTACACAACGTCCCAAATGAATATTCGTTCAGATAGCTGGTTGGAATGCAAATCACGAAATAGGTCATTCGAAATACAGAATGATGTGTGCTTTTCCAAAACATGTGAGCATATTTGCAGATCCGTCTAACGAAAATATTCCGTTGACACACCAGAACTGCAACAATTTTCATAACATACATTTTAGTATAGTTGATCTCTATGTGACACTGAAACTGGAGGAATTCTACGACGTTCATAGCTAAAAATGGTTGCTGAAGCATTCAAATTTTCAATAATTTCCATCAAGACAACACATTTCGTAATAGATTTGGAAAAGCTGAATGCACTTAATTGAATTGATGAATAGAAGAGGTTTTTTGTATCAACGTGTATAATTTTTAAAATTCTTGCATAGCGCTTTCGACTTTCGTCATCATCAGTGCTCACTTGTCAGGCAACAGGAATTATCAAAATAAGTACATTGCACATTTGTAATATTTGACCTAAATAAAACAAAATAGGCTTATAGCCGAAAAAATACATTTTTGGATTGAGGCCATGTGGTTCAGTCAAAGTTCAGTGACAAGTGAGCACTGATGATGACGAAAGTCGAAAGCGCTTTGCAAGAATTTTAAAAATTATACACTTCAATACAAAAAACCTCTTCTATTCATTGACATTTCGTAATGCCTAATTTCAAGTACTCAGCAAATGATATCAGTGAAGATAGGGAAAAATCAGCGAATGAATTTGCTGTTTTAGTATCATCGACACCAATTTCATCATTTGAAAACTTAGTGGTGGGAATGAATATTCAGCAATAATATAGGTATACTTCAAGGTACTTTTGGGTCAGTATCGATATCTACTACAACAACAACAACAACACCTCTGGTGTAGTAATGAATGTAACTGGAGTTTTTTACCAACATCAAACCGTTATTTCAACACCTCGACACGTGTTTCAATGACCAAGTAATCATCTTCAAAAGAAAGATTAAAGGAAGTTCAATCTGCCTCTTGAAGATGCTCACTTGGTGATCGAAACACGTGCGGTGGTGTTAAAATGACTATTTGGTGTTGAGAAAAACTTGAGTAATATTCAGTATCAATATTATTTAAAATTACTTTCAAAATTATAGCACTACCTAATCAAGAATTCACATTCAGATCCCTAGCACATCACCCAAACATCGGAACTACAACAGAACATATCTTCACGAGATGCAGTAGACAACTTTTCCACTCTGAATGTCGCTTGTTGATATTTAACAGAGCATACCTTCACAATCAATGATTTTTTGGGTACAAATTGGCGAGAAATTATCTCTTGAAAGTTTCTTCTACTTTTTAAAAAAGCTTATACTATTGATATTTTGTTGAGAAATTCCAATTATAATGAGAAAGATTGATTCTTCAACTTATTATCGATATAATGTGAAAAAAATAATAGAAAAATTTTTCGAATGTATTTTTCAGGATCATTTTTTCATAATGACAAAATGTTCCAAAAAGTCATACTGGACTTGTGTATCTATTGAAAACACTTCTTCCTTACCAGATCAAAAAAAATGTCTCTTGATGAGCGTTTCGCTAACCAAGTTAGCATCATCAGGAGTGTTTTCAAAAGATTCATTTCACGCACACAAGTGCTCATTAATAAATGATTTATTGAAAAATTACATGCAAATCTTGTATCTTGTATATGTGTGGAAAAAATGCAACATTAAAATATATAATGAGTGAAATAATATTTTCATAAACTTTTTTGACATAATATTTTTGAGAACATATTCAAGAAGGAATTCAGGAAGAGAGCATTTTTATTTAAACAATTATGAAACAATTTGTAAAAACGGAAGTCAAAAAACTCTCATATCAATTCTAACAATTTTATAATTTTTTGACAAATGGAAATACAATCTTTATTTTCAATAACTTCATTTTTTGAAGTGTTCGGACCTATTTTTAGGTTAAATTGAAATTGCAAATGATGCAGCTGGAGTTCCGAAAGTAAGTTTATTGTAAAATTCCTCCTTTTTCTGAATATTTTATTCCTATTCTTCAAGTATTGAAAGTTTCCGAGTACTCACAGTAATTGCGATTTTTGTGTTCTGCAAAATCATTAAAATCAATTTCTTTACGTCAGTGCGAATCCAATTTGTACTGACGTGTAGTGCTCATATTTTCAGGAACTCTATGTTGAACACAAATTTCAAATTGTGATCTGGACTAATCCTGAAGACGGCCCAGGCGAAGCTCTCTAACTTTCAGAGGCAGCCTTGTCTGGCCATCAGTGGTGCCATCAGTACCACACCGTCAGAGGCCATGGAGATTATTCTAGATCTACCTCCTCTCCACATATTTCTGGAGAGAGAGGCTAGATGGACTACATAAAGACTTGTGCACATTGCCAATTGCACACACAAATCAATTTGATGCAGACTGCAACAGACTTTTGGTTGACACTGGAAGTCACAGCATCCTGAAAATGATCTCTGACTTTATGCCTCCAACTGTCAACTACGAACTGCCTTATAAAGTACTGTTCCCGAGTAGAGAGGACTGGATCCTCCGTGAGAAGGAAATATTGATAGCAGATAGTTGTTGGTCCACAGAAAGATCAAAAACACCTTTCGGTTCTGGTGTGAATGTTTTCAGTCGCAGACCCAGGACAGAGATACCAACCTGCCTAGGAACCTATGCGACTGTATTTCAAGCGGAAATTTACACTATTTAATTGTGTGCGGAGAGATTGGGAGAATGAAACCTCAAACACGAGTCAATTGAAATATTCTGGTACAGTCTAGTGGCGTTGGAAGCTCTTGGCACCTACCGAGCAACGTCTGTATTGATAGCAAATTGCCAAAAACGATTCTCCTCAATAGAAAGACTCAACAGAATGTCTCTGATCTGGATTCCTGGCCATACTGGCCTGGAAGTCAATGAGGCTGCTGACTTCCTTGCAAAGGAGGGTGGTGCAAGCAGCTTCATCGGACCAGATCCTGTCATTGGTATCGCTTCAGGCTTTGCCAAACAAAGGATGAACACCTGGATGGCAAGAAGATTTATGGACCTTTGGCAGAATCTTCCAGGATTGGCTCACTCTAAGGTGTTTATTTACCCTTCGAATCTTGATACCAAACATCTGTTGGACTACAGTAGGCACGAACTACGATGTCTAACAGGCCTTCTCACAGGTCACTGTCATCTAAATCATCATATGCAGAGACTCGGACTATCGGAAGACGGTGTGCGTCACCTCTGTTAGGGAAGAAGTTACGTTTATTTGGTTGAGTGTGAATAGGTGTGAGCCACAAAAAACCCTTGCGGGTTGCGGTGGAGGGTCAAATAGAGCCACTCACTTAGGACCTCACTCAACTTATCCTAATTCCTGAAGACATTAACTTGGTCGGTGAAAAGCGACTCCAGGAGAGTTTTGTAGTTCTGGTGTTTGGAAGTAGTACCCGTTTTTGACTTATTTGAGTTCATAGCTATTCCAATTCTGAAGGTGGACTATTTCCTACTTCAGTAGGAATAGAAAAATGCATAGCGGAATGAATCACAGGATGAAACTATTGAAATATTATGTTGGTTTTATGATTAATTATCCGAGTAGAAATGAAATGATGACCTGATAATAGTTGCAAGTTATTCTGTACGCATCACTTTCATATTCATCGGCTGAGAAAACTCAATGGATTAGTCTATTTGCAGTGAATCAAAGTAATTTGAAATTTGGGTGACAAATGACGAGTATACAAGGGTGAAACTAAATTACCACTGCTCTGTTCCGAAAATGGGGTAATAATTTAACAAAGACTTGCACATCCGGTTCGTGCCGGATCGATATCAACAGTTAATTATTGTCCGGTTCATACAATGCATATTATATGTTCATTTATGCCGAATGTTTGTATGTAGTTACCAATTAATTGAAACAAAGCTGGCCAAAACTGTTTGCCAAAGGAAAAAACAAACTCGCAAAATATTTGCGACTAGTAGTCCATAGCATATGAGGATTTTCTCATCAATAACTGAATTAGAAAGTTGATATTTCCTCAAAAGTGTTTTTTGAAAAGGAACAATACAGACAAATACAGATACAGAAGAAATAATAACTTGACGAAATTATTCGAAAACAATAACGACATGTTGTTGGATATTTCGAAAGTATGTGAACTGGCTGGAGATTCTTGTCTCAAACTTCATTTTGGACAAAAAGGAAAGACTTTTTCCGAAAGAATGATAAACCACATAAGTAGTTTCTTAAATGAGACGAACAATTATCTTTTGACAAAAGGGTATGAATGTAATCGCAACCATGACGATTCACAATCAGTTATAGCATATGAGAAAAACGATTCAGAAATTAAGTTAGTTGGTACTGAACACGCTTGAAAAAGCTTTTGCTGAGTGAAACGGGTATTTTCAACTGTCAAGTGAAATCGTGATCATATGTAACATCAGACAGCGTTATTTCTACCCACCATGGGTCTTAACAGTGGTGTTAAACTGAACTTCGCAGGCATAGAGCCTCATCAAAAAGCCATCTATATGATCGACAACAGACTCATTCCCTAAAACGTAACTTTTGTCACGGACTGAGTGTTGATGAAAAGGAAAAAAATTGAAGTGGTTCCAGAGACGTATTGGAGTTGCGAAGACAAATAGACCAACAAAAAATTGAAAGGGAAGCACAAGTAAGAGGATCAAAAATGATAAAAAAGAAGGAACGAAAATCAACAGAAAAAAATTGAAGGAGAAAGAAAAAATCAATCATAAAGCGGAAATAAAGCAAATGAAAATGAAATAATTTGAACGCAAAACAAATGTAAACGGAAAAAACCAGAAAGAAAGAAACATATGAGAGAGTCAGACCAATTTGAGAAACGTCCATTCTGAAATTGAATTTCAGAATGAAGCTCCGCAAAAAAAAATCAAAAATATCCAACAAGTGCAAATTAGAATATTAAAGATGGGTGGCGAAGTCAAAGAAAAGGGTAGAGAACTTCAACAACCGAGTGAAAGCAGCCGAAAATGAGTTTAAAAACTAATAATACAGTTTATTGAATGATTTTCACTATAAAGGGTTTTACAAGCATAAGCTTGAAGAAGCTATTGTATAGCGAAACACGTATCGCAATTTTTGTAAAACCATTCATAGCGAAAATCATACAATAAACTATATCATTAGTTTTTTGATATGGATTTTCATCAAGTATCGGCCAGTTCTATTCAATTATTCGAAAATAAGTTTGGCCAAATCAACGAACTGGTCGTAAAAAAGTCTAGTAAAGAATGATTCGAAAATGCCACAAGATATTGTTGAAGAACTTCATGTGATGAAGTAGACGGTGACATCTGGGAAAATGGATACAAAAAAGTATGATTGAACTGGATGACTTCCCTCTTAGACCTACCCTGACAATGCAGAGAAGGTAGGAGGTAGTATGACATCCATCTCCCTATCACCAAAGAGATAACTTTGAGAGGCTCAATATAGAAAATGAACGGCTGGAATTCATAACGAAACACCTTTACGTCGTGAGAAAATGTCGTTCAAAACAAAACTCCGTCGCTAAATCTTGCAAAAATACAAAGAACAACATTGATCAAGGTGTGTAGTGCTCAACGGACCATATCTTCAAATGGTCTTGCTGTCATAGAACTGTTAGTGAGAGAAAGAACGGAAACATACCACCGTATATCGAAACAACTTGTTAGAGAAAATCTGATGATGGAATGGAAAACTGAATGGGATAATGCAGAACAAAAATCTCATTTCCAACATCCAGAAGTGGTTGAATATAGAATATGGCGAAATAGATTATTTTATCACACAGGCTCTGTCAGGGCAAGGAAGGGTAGGAAAGAGACAACGTTGAAGGATTCGAGTTGGGGAAGCTCAAACAAACCGAATCTGAATCGAGCGAGTAACTCCAGAAACGGGAATACTACAAGAAATGACCAAGGCTTCGGGTTATACGAACAAGCAGCTGCTCTTACATCGAAGAGCAGCAAATTAAGAAAAAACCTTGGTGTTTCGATGACAGCTCACGAAGGCACTGTTCAACAACTAAAATAAAAAGATGAAGCCCGTTGATGACAAATAGCTACCCGGAAGTATGTACCACTTTCAGTGAGGTCAATAACGGATTGAGTTATTGAAAGAAGTCGTTAGTAGGCAACAAAATCAAAGTAGGAAAAATCCTACGACAGATTGTGTTGCAAACGAGAGTTCCAATTCTGAAGTACTGTACCTATCAACAATGGCTGAATGAGCCAGAGAAAAGCTGAGTCAATGAAGGTGGCAAGTTCCCAAGTATGCTGCAATTGGCAGGAATAACTGAACTGGATGGAATGCATGTAATATTATATTATGTACCAAGAGCACACGTCAGAGATGTGCTGCAACAGTTCGTTCAGTGGGAAACTTTGAAATCAAATTGCTGATACGAGTTCTAGAAAAATATCACTTTCTTGATCATTGTCGTGACGTGAAAGAGTAATGTACTCCTAAGAAGGGGCCTTCGATGAGTTCATCGAGAAAATCAGAGTAGTTATACCAATACCAGGTGGAAAATAGATTTTTGCAAAAAATAAAGGTTATTCAGGATCCAATTCGAAGACCAAGAAAATGAATGATTTAGTTCATACCATCCAAATGGTTGTGCCAGAATCAGATATTAAAATTACACGGGACGGAATATGCTAAAGAAAAGCAATGGCATGAATCAGATTAGTTTGGAGAGTGGCTCGGAACAAATAAAAAATTGTAAAATAACGGGAGTATCGTATTTGGAATTTTGATTTGAGTTGGATATAATTGTTGAATTCAATAATTTGATTTGATTGAACAGGTCATTGGAAAAATATATTTCGAGTTTGACCGGTGAAGTTTGTGAATATGGTTTGAATTGGGTATCATCAACTATTCATTTTGTCTTTATATTTGGAAAATATCATAGTCACATGGAAAAATTGACCCATTTTGTTGACATCCCGACAATGAACTTAATTCTAGTTAATATGCTCTACATTGCTTATATTTTTGGGATGGCCGTATCGATTTTTGAATATTTTTGAATATGCTACTTCAGTAGTATTGGACCTTGTACTTGATGAATTATTGTTAACGATAGTGACAATCATATGTCAACATGATTTCAAAACATGGCATCTACAGATGCTGACAAAACCTGCTTTAGTAAAAAAATCCGCGTTAAATCAAGAAATACACTTCTAGTGAAGAGTCAATGCAGAAGTATTTTTATTATTTGAGTGGCAACATTCTATTATGTGATATTCCACTCATAAATAATGAACCCCATTGGTGATATTCCCTCAAATGGCATACTAGATATGTTCTTTCATATATCCAAATATTTTCATTCTTGGTAAAGGGACCGTGAAATATCCTTCCTGAACACAATACTTTTGGAATATATTGCGATTCCATGTCGATTTATGATATCGTAACTTGGACTGAAGTAACTGTATTTTAAGGTGTATTTACTATTGTGAGAGACGGCTATTGCCGTGTTATTTATAACTATAACCCGAACTGATAGTTACGGATTGCGGTTTTAACGTAAATCGCAGGAGAGCCCTTGAGCCCAACTTATATAAAAAGCATGTTATAATTGTGTGAGATTTCACCCAGAAAATTGAAACAATTACCTAGAAAGCGGATATCAGTTATAATAATAATAACCCATTCAGCAAAAAGCTCATATAAAAGCCGCAGAAATCACCTCACCTTGGCTTGCCAGGATGATGTCTTCAACACCTTAGTCTACCGCAGTAACGTGATGGATATAGAGGTTCCTGACACAAGGTGCAGGGCCTGCCGCGAGGCGCCCGAGACCCTGATGCAATTGCTATCAGCATGTCCAGCATATGCTGTCTCGGTCTATATCCATCGACATAATGCGACCCTAAGAGTGCTATATAACCATATACGGCACTCTTCCGGTACTGACGCGACACCGGTGTTGGCCCTACGCTCCGGGGGATATCGCATCCGTTGAGGGGAACGAGAAGTGCCGAATTTATTGGAACTGTTCGTTCCCCACTCTCAGGCTCATGCAAGCTAATGAGCCTGATGTAGTCCTTCTCGATCACCAGAGTAAGACGATTTTTGTCGTGGAGTTTTCACCTCCTGGCGAGACAAATATCGTCTGAAAAGAGGAGGAAAAGCGGATAAAATTTTGAGATTTTCTCTTCGAACTCCGCAGACTCTATCCAGACCACTCTGTCAAAATGGATGTTCTGATTATTGGAATCATTGGTGGAATGATGTCCTCTCTACTCTCGAATATTAAAATCGGCTTGCCGCGCTAAGGCGGAGGCAGACGGGTGTCATTTTTGGCTCACCGCGCTTGCTCAGGGCACATGATTCTCGGACCCAATGACCACTTACCCCACGGTGTGGGGAGTGGTCGTTAGTTGATAATGCTGGTGCGCCCTCCTGAATGTATCGGGGCTTCGGGGGATAGGGCCTGACCAGCGCATACTACGGTAAAAAAATAATGTTCATTCATATATCTGTACACTGATCAGGAGTAACTCAAAAGGAAATTGGTTTGAACAAAACGTAGGCATATCCCGAAGAAATTATTCTGCGCGTTGTTAACAGCAACTTTCTATTATCATATATCTCCCATTTACTCCGATGTTGAATAATAGTTTCAACAATGAAGTAACCATAACATAACCATAACATATTGCAAATGCAGATTATAACACTTCAACATTTTTCAATAATTGAATGATCTCTGAAATGAATGAAAAGAAAGATATGAAACAGGAAGTCCATAATAATTTCATAATTTATCTAACTGAAATCAATTGAAAATTTCAAAAGCAATACATTTTGCAAACTATATCCATTTGTGAATTATAAAAACACCTATTGTACAAAAACTTTTCCATTATATTCGAGTAAAACTAGTGAGATTTACACTGAACTCTTTACAAAACCGCAACACGTGTTTCGCTGTACAATAGTTTTCTCAAACGTTGCCATACTTACTGGATTCTACATAATTAGTGTTATATAATATAATGATTTGAATTATATAAATTTCTACCTATTCAAAGACCAATAATTTTACGGAAGTTTAGGTATAAATTGATTACCCCATTTCCATATTAGAAACAGATTCAATAGAGGAAAAGAATCCAATTCTATTTGTTCCGGTAAATTTTACACGGACGGACGAATATAATGCGTCATAGTAGTGGTTGAACTCATGCTCCTCTGCCAATAAATGGTTCGCAAATGTGGAATTGGTCTTCACATTCAAGAAATTACTTGTATGGGAAAATATCCCCATTAGGCCACTATAACATTTTGAACAAGAACCACAAATCAACTTGTTTATTCACTCTAGATCTAGTCGATACTGAAGTTTGCTCGAATCTTTTGTTGTGCTCGGAAAGTTCAAGATTGATAAGTTGGAAAATTCACTGAATGACCAAATGGAATTGAATTTATCACCTCAGTTGAATTTATTTTCCACTGTGGAAATTGGTAAATAGTTCATTACATGCACATTCGATTATTTGGTGACATTTCTTTTATACTAGTTGAGTTTTCAGCTAGTTCGAGCCTAAACTTGTAATGACTGTATACCTTAACTTGAAATTATCAATCAATCGGTAAATAGAATGTCAGATAATTCAAATCATGATATTATTTATATGGCATGTAGAATTCAGTCAGGATGACTACACCTGAGGAAACTGTGGGTATATATCAATTGTTAACCTGGAGCCAATTATAGAGGTACAAAAATCATTGAAATCAGGAGATAGATCGATGAAAAACATGAGGAATTCTGGAAAATTCCTTATAGTAGCACCAGCGGAAAAAAACTGATAGAACTGCTTCAACCGAATAACAATCAGAGCTACTCACTCGACATTTTGTATTCAGAAGACACCTGAAGAAAGTAGGGCTTCATAAAGGAGACCTTAGCTACAAGCAATGCAACAGGAAGGCATGAAAGTGAATATGGAAAACTAAATGAGAATATGGCGCTGAAGGAGGATTCATAATCATGCTATTACAAAAAGTATATTGATCAGACGAAAAGCGAAAAGAAAAACTTGTCAGAAGACTTCTGGTCGTTTTCAAGTGTAAAAGTTAAAGTTAATCTTATTGATATGAATAGGTAGAAGTGATATTCTGGAATTACTTCAGGCCATTATCTTCTGGTGACGCTTAACTGGTTGGTAACGTTTTCATCGGAAAAAGTATCAGTAACAATTCAATTGTTTTTGTTGAATTCAACCCACTGTAGTGGTTCCACGTTTATCAACTACACACAAACAGAAACTGGTTGAATTCTCTAAACAATTGGATCAAAAAACCATAAAATAGCGTCATAACCGACTATCAAGAAAGGTACATATACACTGATATTTCCAATGAATCGAAGAGATATTTGTAACGCATATAGATTTCTCAAAAATGAGTGGTCCAACTCGAACAATGAAAAAACCTTCAATATCAAACTTTAGAGTCCACTGAAACAAAACCACTTCTGTTTTTATTATTCGCTGTTATCACTTCGCCGTTTATCTTTGGTGCTATTATCACAATTCAGTAGAAAAAGTAGAACTATTTTCGAATATATTCATCATTTTCTTTATTATAATCTAGAATAGTTACATGTCAACATGTAAAACTCTTGAAGAACCGCACTTGCCCTGTTAGTAATAATCTGTTGAAATTATATTCACTTCTTTTTAGGTGCATTTGAAATTCCTTCGAGTATAATCTGAACTAATTACACGTAAAAATGCAGTCACTCTGAAAGAACAGGCCGCATTGTTGAATATTGAATGGAAAGGCATATATTTGTATGAGTGAATCTAACAAATGAAAGAAACGAAGATTGATTTCAGTGTCCTTATACTGAGTTAAGTTTCAATTTCAATTATTTTGAGATGAAGGTTTCGAACAGAAAATGTTTCGGGATATTTCAATATCCACAAAAAAAGATTGAAGATTTAGGAATGTTCGAAATATAGAGGCTTTACTGATTACCACATTTAGGTACAATTGATCCAATGGAATCGAAAATCTGATGGAATTTGTCGATACTTGATGAGCTGTAGATCCTAGGATAATGGTATATTTCTGAAGGAATTCAAAGTGACTAGGATACGTTTCATTCCCAGAAACAAAAAAAAACAAATCAAAGTATTATTTCTCAACAAAACTCAGCTGCAATTTCGAAATTTTTGCATCATCATTTCCAAAACTAAATTTCTTTTCGAGAACTTAATTTCAATCCATCAGTATAGTTTCATAGGCAGTGAATCAGTGCACACAAATCCAAAGACTTTCACGTTAAAATTATCTCATCACAGAGAATGAAACTTTCAGTAGACTGCATCTTCATCGAATACACAAAAGCTTTCAAACTCAATAACACTCAAAAGACATTTTCATTGATATGAATTTTCAGCATGTTGTTCTTAAAGGAGATGGATCTGGAATATTTTTCTTAAGATAAGTGTACCTCAAGGCACCTAACCAGGACACATTGATATTTTCACCTTCCAATAATGATATCGGAACAGATGTCACCAATTTGGTTATTATACCCAGACCGCTGCAGAATGCTTCGAAAAAAATCATATACCTACCTCAAGGACAAAAAGGTCAAAGAGCTTTTCGGTCTCTTAAAATAAAACACGTTTCTAAGTATCATATTCAAGACGGTACTACCGAAAATAAGAACAACTCAACCGACCCGCCTATGAATTCACAGATATAAATACTAGGAAATACTCATTCAACGCGAATTATACGTACTAAGTTATCTCTTTCGTATTATTTTTTGCATTTCTCACCATTCATCCCAATTATTCAATATGTATTCTGTTCAAAAATCTATGTAAAATCTGTTTTTTCCGTTAATCAGCTGTCGCACCCCTACGAACAACAACCCTCAGAAGTCGAAACTTGTGCGAGCTAAGGACTAACGGGGTCTTACCTTTTAACGTGTGATTCCTAAAACGGGTTGGATGATAGCAAGTGAAAATCGATCGTTCAGCCTGCGGCTTGAACCATCGACTCACACATCGGTCGATTGAGTGAGTGAACAAAGCACCCACGTCGAACCGACCGGCTACCGGCTGTATTGTATGTATACCTATTTTAGACATTTCACTCGTAATAAGTCCATTTATTAATTCATTTCCATTACAATTCACAATAATTTATTCGTTCTGCATATTAGCATTATTACTTTTCTTGAACTTCCATTCTCATTGCTTATCAATTTCTACAATTTTTTTTTGTTTCAACTAACTCATCGGAATATTTCGGTGCGATGATTTCAATAATTTCAGTTATTTCCGTGTCATTTATTTTTCCAAAGATTTCCTATCTGTTAACACATCTTTAAAATAATGAATAGTTTTAACTTGTAACATCCACCAAGATTTACCAAGAAATATTTTCAATCACTTCCAAACAAGTTAGAGTATATGTTTGCATTATAATAGAATAAAATCCTTACAGGTTTCAGAGAAGATCAAAAAAAAAATATCGTGATCAAGCTGGTTTTGACTCACATAAATAATCAAGAAAGAATTTTCCGAGAAAATATTGAATGATGAAAGAAATATACATAGGATGAGCGTTCTACACAAAATTTAATGTGTTTGATCAGTTTGATCTTCCTCTTGAAGATGATCACTTGGTGATCGAAACACATGTCGAGGTGTTATAATAACGGTTTGGTATTAGGAAAAATCTCCAGTAATATTCATTACTACACCAAAGTTTCCAAACAGTACATCGAAGCAGATTGTATTTTTCTAACTAATCGTCTAAACTCCTGTGTTTTTCAAAATAAATGGAAATAATGCATATTTTCCCAATCAAGAAAGCAGGTTCAATATTCCACATCAATTCTTCGCATATGGCACATTCCAAATTTCCATATTAATTTCGGTAGTGAGATATCGAAATTTCGAAGCGTTACTTTGAAATGTTTGGAATTCTGTGATGAAAATTATCTTTGGCGTGTATTCCAGAAACTGAACTATGCTACATATATGAAATTTCAGTTAACCAAGTTATTTGACACACACATGGCAAAAGAAAAAATAGCAATTGGGGAAATCACAACCACTTTCATATATGATATTAAAGTTTCAGAGTGAACTCCATTACGTTATTTTGAAATGTATGTTCGAGGTAGCGAAAGCCTCTGAATGAATGTACTTATCGGAGATTTACCTGTAAAATCATATCCGAGAAACTAACTTTTTTGCATATTTCTGCCACTGTTTAGATGAACAGAAATAACTGAAAATTTCGAAAAATATGATATAATAATACATCATGAAAACTGGAGTCTTTGACATTTCCAAACCTTGCCCTATGCAAAAGCCACGATCGTGGAAAAACAAAAATTGGGGCAATGTTTGAGGCTGCTGCCTGATTCATAAAAATTGCGATGTGTTTTTCGATCCGTAAGGAGATGAAAAAAAACGTTGTCACTGAGTTGAAACTATCCAGTAGAAAGTCATAGGTTGTTAAACATCGCTTGATGGGGGACATTCTCAGTTAACTCAGTACATAATCATAGATCATACTGGTATGAAGAAAAAAGGTTCCAATATGGAAGTGTATTGTATCATGTAGTATATTCCAGAAAAACTTCATGCCTTCTTCAGGGCTGTGCAAAACTTACTTCGTGAGTGTCTACTTCATCAAATTACTTTGCTGAGGACACACGGTTTTTGGCCCCAATGATCACTTTCTTTCAGCTGCGAAAACTGGCTTTTTTTTGATGATATCAGCGATTTCTTGGACTTATTGAAACCTTCTCATGGGATGAACATGTTATAGATATCTCCTTCATGAAGAATCATTGACAACCCTTTATGGAATGTAAATCTGATAACTGTGAAGCAGCCTGAAATTCAATATTCAACTTCTTTGAAGCTTTTTGAAAATCCTTACTATTCTCCCACCACTAGCTTAGCCAATTCAGAACCGAGCCGTGTAAACTACAACTTTTGTAGCTTCCTAACAAGCCTGTCCAATGAAACTCGGCTTTGCCGAACTCTAAAAACGTGATACGGTCCCCAATGATGAAACAGCAGAGCACAAAGTATGTGCTCTGCTGTTTCATTATTTTCCAAACAGAGGCGACACACACTGTCTTTCGTCAGTCCGAGTATCTGCATATGACGATTCAAATGACAGTCACATGTAAGAAGGCCTGTCAGATATCGTAGTTCATCCCTACTGTAGTCCAACAACTGTTTGGAATCAAGCTTCAAAGGGTGAATAAGCGCTTTGGAGTGAGCCACTCCTGAAAGATCATGCCAGAAGTCCATAAATCTCTCACCATCCAGGTGTTCAATATTTGTTTGGCAAAGACTAAAGCAATGCCAGTGACACGTTCTAGTCCAATGAAGCTGCTTGCAGCAGACTAGAGACAATCTGTTAAGTCTTCCTATCGATGTGAGTCTTTTTGGCAATTTGCTACCAATTTAGACGTTCCTTGGTAGGAGCCAAAAGTTTCCAACGCCGCGCGCCGCTTGTCTATTCGAAAATATTTTTATTGCATTGTGTATGTTGTTAGATTTTTCCAATCTCTCTGCAAACAATTCAATAGCGTAAATTTACGTTTGAAATACAGTCGCATTAGGTTGATATCTCTGTCATGGATCTGCGACCGAAAATATCAGCACCAGAGCCGGAAGGTGTTTTTAACACATCTGTGAACCAACCTCGGAGGATCTAGTCCTAATGCAGTTTGTAGTTGACAGTTGGAGGCATTAAATTAGAGGTCGTTTCCAGTGTCGACCAAAAGTCTATTGCAATCTGCATTGAATTGCGTTATAAAATATAATACAGCCGAAAACGATAACAATAAAATAAAAAAGTGTTAAAAATGTTTTTTTGAAGACGCAAGAAGTAATTTTGTATTGGACACTAGGAAAATATAATAGATATGTCACCAACTGAAAACTAACAAATGGTTACAATCAATTAGCATTTTGAAAGTAATTATAAAATACTAATAAAATAAAACTGTTGCAACACCATGGAATTATAAAACAACTTTGCTGGTTGGGCCCCCGCTGTCAATGAATTTCGCGACATGCTATTCATATCCAGTAACTCCACTGTCTGCGTCCGTATAGAAATGCGGAAGTGTAAATAGAAATGTCTATGCAAACGAATCCGAAAAATTGACAGACAATCAGGTATTGACTGGCGAGAGTTTACCCTCATATATTACCTTCCTCGAACATCGGAATACTAGGGAGCGTAGCACTACAATACGTTTCGAGAACTCAATGAATAATTTCATGTAAAAATACCCCAAAGCGATATAAGCGTATTGTTGGGCTCATATCAAACTTTCACGCTGGGAATTACTAGAGAGCTGAGTTAACAGGTTTCAGTAATCAAACAGTCTGTTGATACAGCTTGTCAAACTACGAATGGAAATTGAAAGCATTAATTGGATGAAAGAAATAGTTGACTTGTTGTGCGCCCCTTTCAATCTAAAACACCATCTAGCTGAAATTTTCATCCCATGACTGTAGAGAGAAAAATTGAATCTGAATTTGCTTTGTCGACGGGCCGACTATTCCTTTTTTTTTGAAAACAGATTTGCTAATTTCCAGAATCTATACAGCAAAGGTATGTCAGAATTGTTTTGTGCGTTGTTCACAGGCATTTTACAGATACGTTGTAATACTTTTTGAATGGATAATGAGCAGATAGTTTTTATGTCAGTGTTGGTGGTTTGACCAATCAACCGACAACTGCGGTAGTAGAAATTTGGGAAGCTAACCTGAAATGCCATCGGAAAACGAATCCACATGTTTCTAGAAATGATATGGAATATAGAAAGGTTAATGCAGTCGAATACACATGTTTCTAGAAATGATATATATCATGATGATAAATATCAAAGATGAATAGATAAGTACTATTTTGATCATTACCATATTGATTTCAATTTAAAAATCACCGGTATACAGCTGTTTCAGCCTGTTGGGCATCGTCAGTACCGGCCAGGTCGTTCTCGATTGAAGACAAAATGTGAATAACGAAGAAAAGTATGTACTGAAAATAACTGTGGCTCTCAAATTGAAATCAATTCGGATTCCAATAGTTTCACTCAAATATATTCATTCCATATGAAGGCAGCAATCAGTTACACTTTTGATAAATGTATACTGACAAACAGTATCCTTCGCATTATGTCAAAGAAACAGCTGCATAATCATTTGAAAAATAATCCTAGAAATCAGGAAAGCACATAAATCGATAATACCTCTATATCTGTGAATTTGATATCACCGCAGATGAAGATCTGTGATTGATCAGTATTATCAATACGGTTGAAAATACACTGCAGATGCACTGGTGTCGTTGTGTATGGTTCATGTCTGGATAAAAAACATTTGTAGAACTAAAAGAGTTCATAAATCATGTCTTAGGTATATATATGGTACTAGAAAATGTGACTGAATTTCATATAAATTCCATGAAACCAAATGGGTGAATATGTGTTGAGTGAGTGTTTTATATTCGGCTACCCTCTTCCATAAAATATTAACAAACGAATGTCCATCATATTTGCATAACAAAATGAGAATTTAAGGTTACTTTTTCCTTTTGATTATTATTGTAGTTATATGTTATAAGAAACTACAAATAAATAGCAGTAGTAAAACAAGGTTAGAAAGCAATAGAATTTTACATTTTGTAAAGATCTATCTATCTAATTCTCAAAAATAGCATTCGTTAAGGAATTCGGAACAGAAAACACTATGTCAATAATCATTCATCTACCTGAGGATTTATATGACATGAATGTCAATATAATGATTCACGAACATTTATATTCTGAATTGAAACATCTTTGTCTCAATTTCTACATTTCAAACAATCTTTGTATCGCATCCAAAATTGTAACACAAACACAAAAGCCTTTCATCCATTTAATTCGTGTCTGATATAGCTTTCACAAAACTTCGTCATTTCTTCATCCTACATTTCACTCAAGAGATTTTCTGAGGCAGCACTAATGTACCAAATTTAATAAGTAATAATAAATATAACTGGTCGTCTTTCGTTTTTAATAAAATAAAGTCGTCGAGCCAACGTTTTGAACGTGACCAGAAAGGCAAATAATTAGTTGGACGACGCCAGATGTCCTGAAAAATGATTGGCTGGCGACCGCAAGATTCCTTCATATAGCCAGGGTGCTAGGATTATAAAATGGAATCTTAGAGACGAGTTGATTCTATTTTGGATTTGATGATGATACAAATTATTCAACTCCATTAAAAAATCAACTTCTTCCTGTTTTTGATATACGTCACGTTTACGAATGATTTTGAGCATTCTGTAGGTATAATTATTATGTATTATTTTCTTCATTCTCATCAACTCCTAGAAGATAGCAATAGATATATAACCCAAAACGTTAGCCACAATAACATTCCAATGTTCACGGTGAATTTTTATTCAAAATTACGCAGGAAATATTCAGTATATCAAGATAAATAAAACTTATTATTAGAAAATCTGAAAGTTATATTGGATGGTGAATCTCTTTCTGAATTTGTTGTGAAATTGGTCGCGGTGGTAGTGCACCCGACTCACGATCGGAAGGTCGTGGGTTCGATTAACGCGTCGAACAGATATTTTTCTTGAGAGAATGTATCTGGTTGAAGCTGGGATGATTCTGCAACCGTGTTAGGAATCACACGTTAAAAGGTAAGACCTCGTTAGTCCTAAGCTCGCACAAGTTTCTCAACTCCTGAGAATTGTCGTTCGTATGGGGGCGATAGCTGATTAACGGAAAAACAGATTTTAAACAGGCAGACAGATTTGTTGGACTATACAGGAGATACTATACATCATCCACGGTTCTGAATAAAAATATCATATTAGTAGTAGTAGCACTAGTACTTGTAACAACCGTTACCGCAGTTTTGTGTTATATGGAAATTTTCAAACGAATACAATACATGATGGAATGATGGAATCGGCCGAACTTTATTGTGAGATTTTCTCTTAACGATTTTACAAAAACGTGTTTTGCCAAAAAATGGCTTTTTCAGGAGTGTCTTAACTATCTAATTCTACACATTCAATGTTACATATAACTCATTCTACAATGTGAAGTACCTACCTTTCAAGAACCTAATTTTCACCTAAGTTTGTAATTAATTAAATTACCTGAGCTTATGTTCCAGTTTCCACATTTGAAAACATATTTAGTAAAGGTGAGTTATTCAATTATATAATTAATCATGCAGTAAATTATCTGTATTCTTGAATCTATTGATTTCTAAACAATGGTGTCACATGTTCACCGTATGGTATACAGCATACGAATCACATGCAAGCATTTTGTATACTTTGCTTGTATACTTCTGCTTGTTATATTGAGGCAAAAAATTGTAATACACCGAACAACAATATTCGATATGGAGGTAAATAAGAGTTTTAACTAACCTGAGTTTCATTTTTTCTGATAACTGATACTTGAATTTATATAGCGATTTGAGTTTGAAGAATGATACTTTGAAAATGTTTGTCACATTTTCATGAAAAAACAAAAAGCTATCTATGGTTACGCCAAAATTTTTAGCAGTGTCTACCCAGTCAATGTCTGCGTTATCGAGAGTGAGCCTAAAGTTACACTGAGTTTCTACTATTTGTTTTTGAGACCCTATGCATGAGGCCAAAGTTTTATTCGAATTGATTTTCAGTCCATGATTCTCCGAATATAGGAATGTTTTGTGCAAATCTGTGTTTATATTGGCCACGTAACTTTCTGTATCGGTGTTATGAGAAGACAAATATAACTGTATATCATCTGCGGATAGATGTACTTGACAATGTGATAAGAAAGTGGTGTAATCAAAAGTAAACACGGAAAACATCAAGGGTCCTAAAATACTTCCCTGCGGCACACTTCAGATTGTTTCTTTCAGGAATGACCATGAGTAATCATCCAGTTCGACACTCTGTGATCGGCCTGTGAGATAGCTGGTCATCCATTTAGGAGAAATGTCATCGAATCCTATGAACTTGAGCTTGCTGATAAGTAAATCAAAATGTACTAAATCAAAAGCTTCACTTTAATCAAGCAGTACTGAAATGGTGACTTTTGATTGATCTCTGAATCTCGCAAGATCGTCGATTACTTTCAAGAGGGCAGTCTGTGTTTCGTATTTTTTGCGGAACCCAGACTGCTCGTACGGGAGTATTCGATTTTTTTCAAGAAAAGCTCTTACTTGACGGGAAACATTTTTCTCGAATATTTTGGTGAATGAGGGCAGAATGCTGATAGGGCAGGTCACTGAACGTGGTACGTGCATTCTTTTTCGGAATTGTAATTATATTAGCAACCTTCCAAACATCTGGAAAAATACCCTGACTGAAGGACTCGTTGAAAATATGTTTAACTTCATCAATACTGGTATCACTAAAGAAATCATCTTGATGTTTATATTGTCAATACCTAAAGTATTAGATTTCATTTCTTTGATAGCAGTCAAAATAGCATCATCACATATATCGGTGAGGGAAAAGTTCATAGGAGCGTTCAATTTATTATTATTGCAGAATGACAGCATTATTATTCATTATTGAATGTCCAGCCACGTTTAAAAAAAAGGCATTAATTTCTTCAGGTCTACATAGTTCAGTTGGCAGTTGCGTTGGTATGAAGCACCAAAACGATGCCAGAAGAGATGGTACGACCATATCTTAATGAGCTAGGAGGTTTTAGAGTATTCATATGTTGAATGTTCATTACTTCAAGACCATTCGACAACGCTTTCACCCACTGCTTGGCATCTCGACCAATTCCTTTGTTTTCTTATTTCAATTTTCCTCACACTATTTAATTGACAGGATGGCATAGCTAGACACATCATGATAAAGGAACCCTTCTATCGAAGACACAGAACAAGGAAGTGACGAAAACAGACATGGTGCAGATCAAGTAAATAGGCAAAAATATCAAAATTGCTACGATTAGTTATGGTTTTTTCTTCATACAATAATTGAATGAAAACTGTGTGAGTATTTTCATCCCTCTACAAGTTAGCACTCTGCTTTGGCACTCCCGGAGTTCTTTTTCCCTTCCAAATGATATGACTCAATTTCATTTCTTGTTTACTCGAATAAAAAAATCAGATCAGGACAAATAGTTTCAAATCAATCATTTGGTGGATTCATGAATGAAATGATCCAGAAGTTTCCTAAAATGCTCATACTGTATAAGAATGAACTTTCGCTAACAAACGCAGTGAGAGTGATGTATATGGAAGAGGAGGACAACAAACATATCATCATGAAAAACTTCTCGACTCTCTAGCTTCCTAGGCTTACCAATTATCAATGAAGCAGGATTGGATTATATACGGTCCATGTAGCACCATCGCCTCCCACATGAGCCTAACTAATCAAACCCGCGGCAACATATATGAATACAAAAAAATCACTGATAAGCACAAAATGAGTATCACAAATGAGTTGAAGAGTTGGAAAGTTGAAATTGTAACCATGAGTTGAACTTATAACCATGATTTACACTAGGAGTACCACATGCACAAACCGTGGAAAAAATAATCATCGAGAAGCATTGGGAACAACAACATGAAACGATAAACCCGTATTCTGAAAGAACAATGTTTTATTAACGCCGACAGGAAACTGAGACAACAATACAAATCAATGAATCCGTGTTTTGAGATATCAGCCTTCATCTCGTCGTCAGCAGATTCCATTTCAATCTACATTTGATATGAAAACTGCAATCCAGCAATTCAGGAAAGTGAACGACGAAGTTGAAGACAATGCAGGACCGTACTAGGCCTCCGTGGTAAGTGTACTCAAAAGTCACGGTGAATCATTGAATTTTTTGTCATTTCAGTAAAAATGACTGGAGTAGGAGTATGAGTAGGAGTCTAGATGTAGTAAACTCATTTTTTGTTCAATCCTCCAGTTACATTATGATGCATATATATGCATTTTGAGGCAACAGATTGCCTCATTTGAATTCAATAATTTTTTTCTATGTATGTTTGATATTTATTCAATTACTCTTGAAGTTTTCAGTACCATGTATTAATCTTGATGGAAAAATTTAATGAAACTGGTTGATTGTTGAATCAGTGAACAATTAAACGATTGATGAAAATGAGTTCCTATACATTGTTGATGCGCGCTAGTTGATTAGAACTGTTCAATAATTCATTTTCGATATTGGAGGGTCATACGAATATGAATTAGAAATAGAACAAAACTCGCGGTTCCAAATAGTGTTGATATTCGCCTCTGTTTTAGTCGATGTCATAATATTCAAACACTGAAAACTCCAAATGAAGAAGAGATTAGGGCTCGACTGCTGAAAATCGATATTGTCTGCCGATAATGAGTTCATTTACATACAAACTTTTATTTTTGTTGGAAATGGGAGTTTTGCATCCGGGGAGAAATATGGCGAAATACACAGAATGTGGAAAATGATATGTATCGGACTAGTAGAATATCTCCCTCAATGCACACGATGAAACAGTTGGAAGCAGGCAGAAGGTAGACAGCTTAAACGATGAAAATTCGTGAATTTGCATAATTTCAGAAATGTTAGAGTCAAACAAATCATTTTATGTATGATCACTGGAGAAAGAATTCCGGGAGCGTGGCCAATTTCATCAAATTATTACACACTCAAAGGTTTGGAAATTAGGGACTTGCGTACACTTGAACCGACTAAACATGGTGCTTCCGTGTATAATAATTTGAGATAAGTGTCATGAATATATAATTCCTCGACACATGCACATGAAAAGTAGATCGACTCCATTCTATCCAAGAAACCACAATAACAAGCCATTTACTCTACTCCTTCACATTCACTAGCTTCTTGTCTCAATAAACTTCCCTCCAGCGAATTCCATTGAAAACTGATTTTTTATGTTTTTCTAGCGTTTATTGTTGCAGTGAAGATTTTTTTTTAACGAATTTCATTCAGTGCATACTGACAGCATAAGACCTTCCATCACGTTCACAATGGAGAAGAATACGTCTAAGAATGGCAATTCTTAGACGTATTGGTTGAAAGGATCGACACTAAGTGGGGAACATCTGTTTACCGAAATCCCACTCACACGGGACAGTATCTGAACCACGAATCCAACCACCAACAATCAACTAAAAGTGGAATCATCAAGAAACTATTAGACCGTGGTTTCGGACTCCGTAATACGAAGGAAGATCTCGAGAAGAAACTAGACATCATCAAAAATGATCTTCAACGGAATGACTACTCCAAAGTGATTGAGAAATAGACTTTGGCTAAAAGACAGCAGGAGCCTCGCAAGGAAGAGGAGCTGTCATAACCAGTGCTTGTAATATCAGAACCTGCTTCAGATCTGAGAACACTATCCGTAGCAGCCTCACAAAAACCAGACCACCAAACGCGGACTGCGATTCTCTAAGAATTGCATTCACCGGATAACCTGTGAGTGCGGAAAACTCTATATCGGTGAAACTAAGAGGCCATTGGTTGTTCGCATTGCCGTTCACAAGAAACACACACAGCGAGGGGAAACCAGCTAATCAGTAATAGCAGAGCATGTTTGGACCCACCAACAACATCGAGTGGTCCCAAGCTGGTATCATACACAGGCAGGAACATTGGTTTAGGAGGAAATTCAAAGAAGCCGCATACATGTTGTCCAACAATGTATTCAGCCAAGCTAGCGTAGAGATTTGCAACATATATGAAAACCCCTAATCAAGCGAAAAATAGCCAACTCCCGCCAATCGGTCGTCTCCCAATAAACCGGTGAAGCGGAAAAAGGAAAGCAGAGATAAGTGAAAGTACTCGAATGACCCATGAATAGTCATCTTTCGGAGGAATTAGTCCAGTCATCAACCGAAGACGATTGTAGATACTAACAATCGAAACGTCGTGAAGTAACTTGGCTTGAAATCTCTTAATTTTTTCTTTTCATTTTTTGTTCAGTTGCTCTATTTTTACTTGTATTTTAGTTCACTGTAATTTTATTTCAGATTTTTTTGCTCAACATTATTGTTATTTTCAGCTTTTCTTTCATCATTCTTCTTTTCATTTCTTTCAGGGATTTCAAATCATTTAAGAAAACGTAATTAGGAACTCGCATAAATTTTTCAGTTTCATCCAAGCAATTGGAGCATTTAATTCCATGAGGTAGTGGCGGTAGAAAATGGGGCCAGCTTTGAAACTACCACTCAACTGGTTTCCAGGATCATCTGAAGTTGACGTATATTATTCTTTCGAACTGGCAATACACAAGAACATGAATATAATATAATGACATTCTTTGAATCGGAGAAGTATGCGTCACAATTACTTATATAAGTAGGTGAACTAAATGAAGGGGAAATACATAAAAAAATACATGAAGTGAAATTTTAGATATCACTGGAATTCAGGCGAAAACATCTAATTATTAGTATATTGGTTACGGATTGTAACTGGGTTGGGTGATACGGCATTTTTTTCTTGGTGATTTGCATACTGTGCATCGTCGTGACTCTCAAGATAACAATTTTGATTGTATGGTTCAGATGGTCATCACAAAACTTTTGAAGAATTTTGAAGAATACAATCAGAACCTTTGATCGTTTTTTTCCAACTACCACATTATATGTGACTATTTTTGTACATTGAAATTGGTATAATAAACCACCATTAAAAGATAGAAATGTGCCATTCTGGACATTTTGTAGACCTATAAGAAAAGAACAATATGTATTGGATTGGTTTGAATGTCTCAAATGTATCAAGCAGCGTTTTTGAATTGAGCTTCACAACTTTGCACGGGTAGCATCACAGTCCTCACTTCACACGCATATTTCAACCAATCTACATAAAATATTGATGAATTATACATAAAACCTCCATTTCAAACCACTCTGCCTGTTGGTGTGAAAGCCGTATAAGAATTCATTCAGTAGTTTGTTGAATGTATCGCGTACAGACAGACAAACACAGCGAGGGAATTGTTCAATAATATGTAGTGGGGACAAATTATACTTTTGTATCGTTCCTACCTCTGTCTAACAGAATCATTTTTTCAATATCTTCTATTGAAAAAATCCGTTGAGAAAAAACAATCAACTATGTAAACCGGTCGGAAGCCGGGCAGTTCGACGTGGTTGCTTTGTTCACTCAGTCTAACGATCGATGTGTGAATCGATGGTTCAAGCTCGATTTTCACTTGCTATCGTCCAACCCGTGTTAGGAATCACACGTTGAAAGGTAAGACCTCGTTAGTCCTTAGTTTCGACTTTTGAATTCTGAGGATCGTTCGTAGGGGTGCGGAAAAAACATATTTCAAAGAAACATGCACCAGTGAACACAAAATTATTCTCTAGATTGCAATAGTTAGAGAAATTGACTCAGATGGTATTCAAATAGATTGCGTGACTCTGAATTATATATTTTCATCTGATTCAGTTTGAGTAAATGCTATATGAAAATTCATTGATTAATATGGTGACTATTCAACAATAGATATGTTTTCGAAAAAGTTGATGTGAATGAAGTGAGTGGAGGAAATACGAATAGAACACTGTTTTATGAAACCTAATTTCAGCCAATGTATCCAGGAATGATATTTTCCATTCATAGAGCATATATCAGGCTTTCAGTTTCATTTATGAACAACTTTTTGGTTTGTTTTCTCTGGAAAAGTAAACATTTCGCATATCATGAAGTGAACCTAATTCATGCAACGAGTTTGTGTATTTTCAATTTTCATAATGTACAAAATGAAAGTATAGAAGTGAAGAGAATTTGAGTTTGTATTCCAGCGAATGGAATATTATATCAAGAATCATACCTGAATGTTGATACAGTTGATTGAAACATTCATATGATTTATGAGAATGTTGGCTTTCATGGCTGAAATCAAAATTAGAGACAATAAAATTCCAGCTATCAGGCCGTGGTCGAAAGGAAACTTGTGATACCAAACGTTTCGTCTGCTTCTACTGCAACCATTTTCAGTGGTGTATGTGTTCATTGAGAGAACGAAAGTAGTATATCGATCTCAACAAAGACTGAAGAGCTGAAGAGCTTGAAGTAGGTTGTTCTTATTAGTGGATGTTGCTGATTCGTTCATCTTTTTCCTTTCTATTGATTTTGTTGTAATGCTCATAAATCTCTATGACTTTTCTGAGTAGCCGTATGTGATGACGCATTGTACTCAACAAAACATAAGTTTCTCTCAATTCATTACGCTGCTTCTCTAGGATATGTTTCATAAGTTGCATGGAGCTGCAGTTACGCTTAAATTCTTGTATCTTGGAATTGATGTTGCGCTAGATTGTTCCAAAATTAATTGAACCATGGAATGAAAAATCATATAAACGCCCGCGGACGACAGATGCTCTCTTTTGTCCTTGACCGATCTGATAGGGATGCGTGGTTATTCAGTTGACTTGATAATTGTTTCAGAATTATGACATTCGGACAGTTTTCCAATACCATCCGTGACTTTTTTCATGTTGGATAAGTAGATTCTGTCTAGCACTGGCGGTTAGTTTGTATTCGAAGAAGCAATACTTCTTCTAGAATATGCATATTTGATTCCTTGTGCTGCGAACCCATTGGCTTGTAGAACTTGGTCTAGATAACAAAGAAGATGTGGTTCACAAATTCTGGTGACAAGATCATTGAGAGTTTTTACCATAGTATGACATTGCTATTGATAGTGGTGGTGGTGCGTAAGGGCCGCTGTAGACGCTACAAGATATGTACCGAATAGGTACATTTCCTGAGATCTAGACCTGAACGTATACTACGTGGACGCATACATGAGGAAACACGCAGAGGACTTGTTCGACAGGATTCGAGCGTACGACAACCCAGCGCTAAGCGACCTACATAACGCACTAAACAGGGATGACCCCAGATTCCGAGAGAAGGACAAACACAGGAGGACAAACACAGGAGGCCAAAGAAGCAGAACCAAAGACCACGCTCGAGAGTCGCTGTTAGGCGGCTCCGGTAAGTATAAAAATTTCGCAACCAGACTTCAAATTAATCTCATCTTCAGATTAACTGAGAACCAACATTTGCCCGCGACTAGAAAGACACTCGTCTCCGGTTAGTTTTTGGGGACCCTATGCAATAATTCAGTTAAGAAAATCCTGATAAAACAATGCAACAGATCGGAAAGTGAAAGCACCTAGAGGCTGACTTTCGACCAAAGAAGGTCAGATGTCAATCTTGCTGAAGTACCCATCAGTAAGTTGAGGACCGCTCCGGAGCAGCGGGGGTGGATGGACAAGTTGGACCGTGTGGGAAGGATTTCAACTCAGGGCACTCAACCCGGGGGGGCATGGGGGAATAGTGGTTTGAGTTCTTGTTGAGATACCGATCAGTATGAGCAGGTCTGTATGACTTAGGTTTCCAGCAGTTTTATTTTGATCAGTACATCCAGGAATCTTTTCTTTGTTTTCCTTATCCATTGTAATATGAATGCCAGGATATTACCCATACTAGTGAGTAAAGTGTCGAGGAATGGAAATGAAACTGGTTATTTATATATTTTCATTTGATGAATATGTGAACTCAACTATGAACCTACAGTTTGAGAATACAATGAAACGATTCACAATATGTTGATAAGGATGATTGGTAGCTACTTGAAATAAAGCTTTCAAATACATATCAATGAACAGTAAAACTTGAAAAGAAATATTATATTGTTATAATTTCAAATGCCTATCATGATACATATAATTTATGATACATCTATGAATGAAACCAATATTTAAATAAACAAATAATCAGAAACTGGTCACTTCACCCACTTCCTACCTGATATCATTACTGGAAAAATCTGGAAAACTGATAAAATTTTAGAACCTTATCGACCGATTATACACTTTTCAACAGAACACTGCTGGCTCTCTGTCCATTAGTTCATAGCTTTGTCGCCAAACTGTAGGTAGTATTTCAAAAGGGACTCTACCATAAAAGTTTCTATTATGAATTCTATCTCTGAGTAGTACTTCGTCGTTTGTCTGTTCATTTCTATGAAATTATTCTCCAGCAGTAACCTTTATTGATTTCATATCAGTTCTGGAAATATATGTAGGTTCGTTTCTCGATGGCATGCCTTGAGTGCTTTCTGATGCAGTTTTTTGTGTTTGAAGATTGGTCAAACCACCAACGCCAACATGAAAAATTGGCAAGCAAACTTGATTATCATCCCACTAGGTGGTTCCACTAATGTGTCACTCGCTTTCACATAGTGATTTTGCTCGTTTTGATTTTTTGCAATTTGTCTCTTTCTTATTTCAAATTTTATATTTCATTAGTTCGTACTTCCATTGTCAACTCTGATATAAATTGATTTGAAATCCCTGAAAGAATCTGTGAAAATTAAAAAAGTTTAGCTGAAAAATAACAATTATATTGAGCGAAAAAACTGAAATTTCAATGAAATAAAATACAAGCAACAACCAAAAAATAAAAAAATTGAACTATTAACATGAATTAAAAATTAAAATATTCCAAACCAAGTGATAACTGCGGGAGCTGACCGTTTGGTAGAAGTAGGTCGTTTTCCGCTTGATGAGAGGTTTCCACATTTGTTCTGTTTTTAAATCTGTTTTTCCGTTAATCAGCTGTCGCCCCCATACGAACGACAACTCTCAGATGTCGAGAAATTTGTGCGAGCTAAGGACTAACGAAGTCTCACCTTCTAACGTGTGATTCCTAACACGGAATGTTACGTATCTCTATGTCAGCTTGGCTAAATGCGGCCTGGTTTTTGTGAGGCTGCTACGGATACTGTTCTCAGATCTGAAGCAAGTTCTGGTGTTATACTTGGACTAAATTCTTTTTATTTTTTCCGACAATCCTCTGATGTAGGGAAGTACAAGTACTGGTTGTGACGGCTTCTCTTCCTTGTATTGCTCTTGCTGTCTTCTAGCTAAAGTCTGTTCCACCATCACTTTGGATTCCATTGAAGGTCATTTTTGATGATGCCAGGCCACCAAACGCGGACTTTGATTCCAAGAATTGCATTTACCGAATACCCTGCGAGTGCGGAGAATGATACATCAGTGAAACTAAGAGGCCATCGAAAGTTCGCATTGCCGAGCACAAAAAACACACATATCGAGGAGAAACCAGCAAATCCGGAATAGCAGAGCGTCTTTGGACTCACCAACATAACATCAAGTGAGCTCAAGCTGGAATCATCCACAAGGAGGGACACTGGTTTAGGAGAAAATTCAAAGAAGCCGCATATGTGTTGTCCAACAACGCATTTGGCCAAGGTGGCATACATATTCATAACATATGGAAACCTTCAATCAAGCGGAACACGACCAACCCCCGCCAAACGGTCAGCTCCTGCTAAAAACCGATGGAGCGGAGAGAGGGAAGAGGAGACAGGTGAAAGCACTCGAACGATCTATAAATAGTCAGATCTCAGAGGAAAAAGTTCAGTTATCACCCGAAGACGATTGTGGATACTAACAACCCAAACGTCGTGGAGTAACTTGGTTTGAAATTTTTAATTTTTTCATTTTTATTTCTTGTTAATAGTTCAATTTTTTGATTTTTTGGTTGTTGCTTGTATTTCATTTCATTGTAACTTCAGTTTTTTCGCCTAGTGTTATTGTTATTATTCAGCTAATTTTTTGTTAATTTTCACAGATTCTTTCAGGTATTTCAAATCAATTAATATCATATTAGACAATGGAAGTCCGAACTAATAAAATGCACCACGAAACATTGTCAATCACCTTCAAACAAACATTCGAATTTTATGTTTACTTCATTTTAAGTAACAACATGTTCATTCTTCCATGTAAGTGATAAGTGTGGAGTTCCTGAAGAAACATCCAGTTTGAAAATGAATTGTACAGAAGATGCATTCATTTTTATTCTCAGTCTATTCTCATTGATCATGAAAATCTGACTGAAATATTCAACCGATACTTTAATTTAGGCTGGTTTACTCGTAATGTATGAAAACAGGCAAGCAAAATCAAAACAGCCCACCACATTATTTATAAATTTGCAATTACTATGGAAGCTTAGCGGGACTGTAATGATTTAAATATTTATATACTATTTCATCGTCAGCTCTGTGTTTGTGATAGCATGAAATGAGTATGAAATTCAAGTGAACGCATGCATCTATAAAAGCTCTGGTGGGTATATGTTTTTATTATTGGCGTTTAGTAAGCTTTTTGTGTGATTCGAGTTTCGATGAATTCTTCTGACAGACGGAAGAATGAATTGTCCATATATCAATAAAGCTGATTCAAAAAATGTTATTCCAATTTTGTTCTATTTCATTCCTAGTAAAAAAATGTCTTTCAAAGAATATTCGAAATGAAATAAATGTAGTAAGATTTCAACGTTTAGTTGTACTATAACACTAATAGAATTTCAATACTACTAATAGTGCCTTCATGTGGAATTGGCCGCGGTGGTAGTGCGCCCAACTCACGATCGGAAGACCGTGGGTTCGATTCCCGCCTCGACCAGATATTTTTCTCGAGATAATTTATCTGGTTGGAGCTGGGATGATTCTGCAACCGTGTTAGGAATCACACGTTGAAAGTTAAGACCTCGATAGTCCTTAGCTCGCACAAGTTCTCAACTTTTGAGAGTTATCGTTCGTATGAGGGCGACAGCTAATTGAAGGAAAAATAGATAGATAGATAGATAGATATATGGAATTTGATAAATTTTCAACTCATCAGTATACCGACTTGTGATGCACTGTTTGGAACCTTTGGTGTAGTAATCAATATTACTGGAGTTTTTTCCCAACACCAAACCGTTATTTTCAACACCTCGACACGTGTTTCGATCACCAAGTGATCATCTTCAAGAGAAAGATCAAACTAACAATACTTACAAAGCTATCCTTATTCATACCATAGAAACATGTTCCAGATACCTGTGTCTTGAGTGTATGAAATTAATTTTACAATTTGCCTTATCTACTTGTCTTAAATTGTGAAATTAATTTCAAGATTAATTGTAAAATTAATTATAATTGTAATTGTAAAATTAATTCAAGACGAGTAGATAAGACAAATTGTAAAATTAATTGAAAACACTCAAGACGCAGGTATCTAGAACAGATATCTATGGTATAAATAAGGATAGCTTTGCAAGTATAATTGGTTATATCTTCCTCTTGAAGATAATCCCTTGGTGATCGAAACACGTGTGGAGGTGTTTGGTGTTGGGAAAAAACTCCAGTAATATTCATCAGTATACTACTTATACTATTGACCGCTTAGGTATAACAACAGTACATATATAGAAGCGCTTCTGCAAGTCACAACCCCGTTTCCACAACCAACTTCAACCACGCTTCCACTACTGACCCGTCCTTCCACCCGTTCAGGGATATAAATACCAGACCAGATCCTGTGGACCCACAAGCAGATTTCAAATTCCATTATTTTCCAGACTTACTGGGAAACACTTGTTCGAGATATAAAGACACTTGTCTCCGGTTAGTTTTTGGGGGCCCCATGCAATAAATTACATTCAAGTAAAGTTACGGTTTGATAAAATACTAGATTAGAAAGTAAAAGCACCTAAAAAATGGCTTTCGATCACAGTACGTCAGATGTCAAACTTTCTGAACTGCCCATCAGTAAATTGAAGACCGCTCCGGAAGAGTGGGGGTGGATTGACGAGATGGGATGTTCTGCACACAGCAAACGTGTGGAGAGGATCGACTCACAGTCGACGGGAATAGGCAGATTGAGACCCCAGCGGCAAGTCACAAAACGCTGACAGCGTGTCACTACCTGATGAGTAGGCAGATTGAGACCTCAATGTAGTCATGGCTGAAAACACTAGATGTGGTTCAACTCGGACTTCAGATTGCTGACCGCGAAAACCTTTCCAAATATTTAATATATAAATATACATTTACCTATCCTTGCTAGGAATCGCACGTTGTGAGGTAAGACCCTGTTATTCCTTAGATACCACAAGTTTTGACTTTTAATGGTTAAAGTTCATAGGGGAACGACAGCTGATTAACGGAAAACAGATTTTGATCAGATTATCAAAAAAAATTACTCAAAGCAGCTGCGGGTTGCATCATTTCGAAAAGTCTCAAGTATCAATTTTTTTACCAATCCTGCAGAAGGTATTTTTTCATTGTTGAACTAACAAGTGAACACTGTTATTCTGCAGCATCCTTTGTCGGAGGTGGAGTAGTGAGTTGTATAGTGCATTCAGAGTTATACCAAGTTCTTAATATGAAAGAGTAAATATCTATCATTAAAACACTTTTGAAGCAAACCGCATATCCATAGCAGTTTGTAGGAAGAGCTTTTAATGAAGTGGGTAAAAGCAATATGCAATATATACAGATCCAACAAATCCAACAACAATACACATACCTCACAACTAACGTCATACCTTATGTTCTTAGTTTGTCTGACAAATTGAGATGCATCGGTAATAAGTATAATGTAAGAACAACTTTTAGAACCACCAACACATTGAGGTCTCTTTTGACACAAAGTAAACTCGAAAATACGGTTTGTATTTACAATATACCTTGTTCTTGTGGAAAAAGTTATACAGGTGAAACCGCAAGACCTCTAGATGTAACAAAAAATGAACATCGTTAATATATAAGACAGATGGCAGAATCGGGGATAGCGGAACATATTCTAAAATCATCTGGTGATCAAGCTATAGAATGGAGTGAAACAAAAATCATCAAATAAACTCATGGAAAAATTAGAAAACTCAAATAATCCACATAAACTCTTTTAGCAGATAACAAGTGTATTTTGAATAGATCTGTGGAACTGGATCGTACCTGGTTGCCATTACTAACAAGAAAAGAAAAAGAAAATTGTTGTTTAAAGAATATTATCATATTGATATTTTTGAATTTGAGTTTTTGCCGTGGGCCATCTTATCAGTTACCATTTTTGCCGGGCATTTTATACCACAGAACTCAGGATCAACAAAAAAACCAATTTGAATCATTCACACATTGAGGAAGCTCAGTTCAAATAATATATTTCGATTTGTGTTAGGAGTAACATATCGTTTCATTTATAATTAGTTCAAAAAGAAAGAACATTGGATTTCTGTTTTGAATCATTTTCATCAATCATGCTTGCTTCTACGAGACTAAAACAACTAAGATTATCGAACTTTATATTGTTGCTAATCCCTCGAAATCATATAAATTCAATTCACTGATATGATTATGTTTTGAATTTTCAACTGATAGGAAGTATATTTAATGAGCACATGCATAAGCATATAAATAGATTTCAATTTAAACAATTGATAAAACTCAAGTCATAGAAATGATTACATTAACATTACAAATGTCACTTAATATTAATATAAATAAAAGCATGTGGTATAGGTAAATACAATAAGTATATAAAAAAGACAGGAACAAATAAGTAAATATCACAGATAAAGATTGATGAGTAGAATGTAATATGTAATATTGAAGTTACTAGGAAGCTTAAATATCAATTTTAATTTCAGCCAATATTTTTCAAAAAGGAATTATACACATATTTTTATTTCTGCTGTGTTATCCAGAAATTTCTCTTCTGTTGAATTGAAAGGTATGTATCAATCCGATGAATGATCGAAATGAGTATGAATTATCTACTTATGATTTCGTATTCATCGAAAATAAATTCAACGTTGGTTCTTTAGTTATCTTCTGAATATCTTGAATACATTTATATTATTCAACGTACCAATAATTTATTCGAGAATATCAACGAAAAACTGAATTTTCCATATGAATATTAAACATCGTATTGAGAATATGGTTTTTCCAAATATTTTCGAATCAATGAGACTGCTCAAAACAGCAAAAAAATAACTCGCTGAGAAGTATTTTTATGATGCCTACATGAAGTATCGCATTGACTCAAAACATTAAAAAAATTCAAGAAATACTTCTTAGACAAAATAGGGCGTTATATACTGGTTATTTGAATTGAAGTCCCCACTTTTCTTTAATGTTCCGGAATTGTTCTACTATTCCAATAACCTAACTGAAGGATTCATTTGACGGCATCTTGAGAACAAAAAGTGATATCGAATCTCTGGTCTTCTTCGATAGGTTCTTCATCTGAAATAGAAAGGAAGATAATGTTGATCCTTGAAGAACAGCAGCTTTGTTAGTAGAAGTGTATAGGATATTATAAAACTTTTTGTAAGAATAGATTTTCAGCCCCTAAGCTGCTGGATTTCATCTAGAAAAGAGCTATTCGCCTGATTGGAGACGGGAACATCACTTTCAACCTTGACAGCCTGGAACATCGAAGAATGGTTGGAGATTTGTCTCTTTTCTACAGATACTTTCACAATAAATGTTCAAGTGACTTGGCACATTTGATTTCACCGACAGCGGTATATATCAGAACAACTTAATACACTTCGAGCTTCACTGTTTGAGAACTCTTCCATTGGTAGAACTGTGTTTATGTGGAAAAAACTCCCAGATTACTTTTTTCAAATGGATTCAATCTCCAGCGGTTCAATTTCAATGTTAATCACTGCTTTCGCACAGGCATCGCTCTTAGAGCGCTCTGTAGTGCTTGTGTTTCGTCTTAAAAAAAAAAACAAAGAGTCACAAACAAAAATGATATAGCAAGCTGATACATCTAAATTACATATCGCTATCTTTCTTTCTTCTTTTTGAATCATGATTCAAGTTCCACATGTAGGTATATGATTTATCTTTTTTTTTCTCTTCGTCTCTTTTATTTGTTACTATAACACCAAGATATTCAAACCAAGCCACTTTTTCAAATGTATATTCTCTCTCATTTTCTCTTAGTATAATTCATTCATCTCCATTCATTTTTTTTCCATCTTCTTATATTTGGTTTATTTTTGGTTCATTGTTAGACAATGTTTCCTAGCTCATTCTAATAATTTTGAAAACATCTTTGCAGTTATTTCTTTTAACGTGTTAAGATCATTCGTCGGCGGAACCTATATATTGGAGCCTGTTGTTCAGAATAGTACCGTTCAATTATTTATTTCAAAACTATAACATTCCATTTTTTCATGGTTCATTTTATATTATTTGTGAGACAATCTGAATACAAAGAAACCCCTTTTCATACAAAAATTGTAGATCTATACATTTTCCTTGATTTCAATCCAACTTATTTTATTGCTTCAATTTAAAACAGGTCATTGAATCCCCAACTAGAATAACAAAAACATCCAATAGGCTTCTTGACATTATTTTGATTCCAAAGAATATATCTGGTGTTTCTTGGGATATACGGGATGCTTCAAATATTTCAGATCATTGTCTCATAGTCTGTAGATTAGATGGCAAAAAATCAGAACAAAGTGAGAAATTTAGAAATCTTAAACGAATAGATGAAACCCTCTTGAAAAAAATTATATAAGCTGCTCCATTTGAAAATGCAACATATTCAAGATAATAATCACAAGGAAAGTTATGTAAACGACCTGATATTGTACATATTTGACATATTAAAACCCTTGAAACAATTTCCTTCAAATACCAAAAAACTCCTTGGATCAATAATGTTATCAAATAAATGATTGAACTGAGGGGAAAAGCTCACCGTAAATACAAAAAATTGCAGGACGAAGGTCATTGGAACTATTACAAACAACTCAGAAATCGTGTGAATATAGCTGTCCGTAACGAAAAGAAAAGCTATTTAGAATTCAGTGCAAGAAACAATAATGGTAGTAAGATTTTATGGAAAACACTACAAAATTTGAATATACACAGCAGAACAACTGTATCTATACCAGAATGTATTGACAACCCTAATAGCATAAATCAGCACTTTATACAGTCATCATCGGAAAGTCTGAACCAAACAAACATATTCAAATTCAAAACAAAAAATCTAATTTTGAGGAACTCTCTCATATTTCGACAGTTACTGTCGAAAAAATTCATAAATGCTTGCTAGAAGTGAAATCACTAGCTACTGGTCCTAACTTGCTTACTGGATGATATTTTTTCTGAAATCTGAAAAGTGTCACGGATAATTGCATTGCCTAAGAAAAGTGATGCATTGAGTTACAATAACCTCCGCCCGGTTAGTATACTACCATGTCTGTCGAAGGTATTTGAAAAAATCATGAACTTTCAGATAAGACATCATCTTGAAAAATATACTATATTGCCTTCTGAACAATCAGGGTTTAGACCGGGACACAGTTGTGCTACAGCCTTACTTAACATTGTTGATGATATTATTGAAGAGACAGATGCAGGAAAACTTTTCTTATTGACTTATATTAACGCAAAAGCATTTCATACGACAAACCACTAAATTTTACTCTCTATTTTACACTTTACAGTTAGTCTTATGTGTAATTATCTACAGGACAGGAGTCAAAATGTGGAGACAGCTGTGGGTCAGTCATCAAGAGAAAAGGTCACTTGTGGGTTTCCACAAGGGTCTATACTTGGCCCCGTATTATTCAGTATATACACAAGTAATTTCATTTCGAGCATTACAACTTGTAGTCCACTTTTACTCTGATGATATATAGCTGTATTACTCATTTGCTCTAGAAGACTGGTTTGAGGCTCAAAAAGTTATATCTGAAGATATAAACCGATTGGTAGAAATATCACATGCGCATAAGTTAAAAATCAACGCACTAAAGTCTGAAGTAATGATTTTTGGAAAAAACAAATATCACAGGGAAACCATTATGAGAATTAAAATTAAAAATGAAGAGTTACTATTTACAAGTAATGCAAGAAATTTAGGTTTACACTTAGATACAGAACTTCGATTAAGAAAACATATTAACTCTCGTCTTCAAAAGGCTTATTGTTCACTGACAATACTTTACCCTCACAGACATGCTCTTTCACAATCACTTAAAAAAACGTTAAGTGATACACTTGTCCTGAGTGACTTTAACTTTTGTCTCATGTCTCAGATTGATCTATGGTATTCGCAAATATGATCCAATATCTCACAAGTTAAGATCCGCAAAATGGTTAAAAATGCAAGATCGTCGAAAATTTGTACAAATATAGTAGGGTATGCGCAAATATATAAACATAGACATTGTATACTCGTAAATAAAAGCGATAATAGCAATATTCACAAATCAATGAAATGGGATAAAATATGATGCAACAGAGAACTATTGTGAAAAAATAGTTTATACAAATATGTGGAGCTATAAAACCATTTCAATATGTTCGGTATTGTCTTCCCAATTCGGAAAAATAGTAAGAGCTCATCATATCAACATAAATTGGTGAATTAGAAACTTTGGCAAGCTGGGAATCCATTATTTTAATTGAGGTTTGAATGAATTAGTGCTTCTCATATTTTTTATTTCTGCTAGAATGATATAACATAGTCGAAGAGTTTGGTTAATTTATGTTCTGCAAATTATTTTCTGTAGCTTTGACACATTGCATGAATTTATTTTGTAGCAGGTATGATGATACTCCATTTATTTGAGCTCAAGTATATTTGAGTGTTGTTGATCGACTATATAATGAATATCAGAATACTGAGAAATCACTGGAAATTATAGAGGTGATGAGTATATGCCAACTTCTTACTTATCAACTTCATAAATGGTTCCAGAATCAGGGGTGGAGGTGCAAAATAATTGGTACGGAATCAAATGAGGAAATCAGCAACAAATATCAAGATTACTAAAAAATATAAGTGACAAAATACGAAAAAAAATGGAAGATCCGTCTGGGGAAAAAAACGTAATACCCATAAATAATACCCATGAATACATGAATACTCCTCCTATAACGAAAATCGCATATGTTTATGGATGATTGTAATAGGAGACAAGTGATTTATAGAGAAACATATTTTAGGTCAATACTTTTCGGTAGATAAGCAGAACTCCGTTCTGATCATTGAGTTCAGACTCATTTGATTTCAAAAAACGTTTTATCGTTATGAATCTATGTTCATTTATATCTCATTTTGACAATGTGAGCCTGACTCTTACTCCATTCATTTCACTATAACTTAGTAATGTTACACAGCCGAAAGACTTTTCCTATTAAATATCTTCAGTCGTGTGGTATTTCACTACAAGAAATCCTCTAGCATTATTCCTGAATTTATAGCTTGGCAAAGACTCTGATATCCCCAAAGTCGCTGTACCTTGTTGTGTATAAGCCACACATTGGGTAGGTGAATATATTTTTTCAGGCGAACGGGAGAATTGTGTTGTGAAATAACAATGCCGAAAGACTCAATATAACCCAGGTAAAAACCAAACATTGCCCTCGGGAATATCAAAGTAAGAAATCATAAACAAAGCCGAAAAAAATTGGATGCAAAAAAATATTATTTTCAGAGTACAAGTCACTAATCTATCTTATTATATCTTATATATCAATTGCTGCAAAAAATTCTCAAAAATCCACAACCTAGGACAACCTGACTGAACGTTATGACACTATTTAGTTACTGGAAAAACATGTTTGAATTGATGTAATGTAATATTTTTCTTCATCGCGTTGATGAAGATGACACATAAATCAATCCAAAATCAGCGACGGGTACTGAATTTATGATAATTCAGTGCAATGAGGACCTGAAAAGAGACCTTTGTCATTAATACACGTCCATCATTCATCCAATAACCCTAAACTTTCTCACTGATTACATTCATCACTATCGCATCTGTGAATCATGTATCCCGAATTTGAATCTTCAACTCGGCATATGCACATTGGAAGTTCAGTGGATACTTGACTATTTGATATACTATTGTTGAGCTTTTTCGTTCGGAAAAAAATCTGTTTCTGTTTGAGGGAGTGGCCCCCTGATCTGGAATCGCCATGCATGTGGAATAGACTAGTAAGATCGAATGAGGATGCATCATTGAGGAATTGATAATCGGTGTGACACTTTGATAACATAAATTCATTCAGCCGGTTTCACACGGGTAACAGAACACACAAACCAGAATTACACCTGAACGGTGTACTTAAGAAGGTATAAGGACTAGATAAATTTGAAACCAACCAAAATATTTGAAATTATTAAAAAGCATTTTAGAACATCCAGAAACATTCTGGAATATTATGGAATATTCGGAAGTAGTCTATACCGCTCTGGAAATTCCCGGAATCTGGAATGTTTAAAAATAGCTCGAAATGTTTGAGAGCATCCAGGAACAAACCAAATGATAATGGAACGATCGGAAAAGTTCTATGGAGTTGTAGCCATCTAACGCCCATCCAAGAAGAAGGTTCCCGTCCTCACCTGAACAGCGTGTTATTGAAGATATGAGAGCTGGATGATTCTTTTCCCAGAAATTCCCGAAACAGTCTTAGTGAAATAGTTCAGAATAGTCTTGAAAGCTGTGGAATCATCTGAAATATTGTAGATCATTTGAAACATTTTTGTATTCATGGGGATATCCATTTCACCAACTATGGTGACAAAATCTGTGTACCATTAGAGAATGCGTATGATGGGGATGATTGTAGGACTTTTGAAGTTTTTTTTTCGGTGCTTTTGACCAATTACATATTTTTACTAACATTCGTGTTTCACATCAACGGATCAGAATACATAAAAATGAAACATTTCAGGTTTTGCTGCACGGATGAAACCAATAAAATATCCACATGACATTCATGTATGAGAGACCTAGGTGATATATTTTGCATTTTCGTCAATACGGAATTACATGTGCTCCCTTTTCATACAATGATTGAGATATTTCGAGTCGATCTCTGCTCTGTAGAAGTAGTTTTTCAGTTATTTTCACGAACGTTCTCTTCATTGAAATTTTTCGGTATACTCCCGTGTGTATTTTTCCAGCCCTCTATATGTTATCTGATCAACTTCTTTCTTAATATGTATCAAAGATTTCGATACAGAAAGCTTCACAACTGATTCAGGGCCTCTAATTGGGGGCGATGATTCGTGTGTGGCACTTGTAGTCAGTGAGTAGTCAATTTATTCCTGTCCGACAGTTTCCACAGTTTTTCACGGCATTCTCAGAACTAATAAATGATGTTAACAAGTTGGGTACTGTGTTCTAATATGATTAATTATCACTGTATCGGTTTTTTCGATTCTATGTAGTAAATTGCTAAAAAAATTCGTTAACCAAATTCAAACAAACGTTATTTGAATCTATTGTATCACATCCACTTCATGCTCATTTTTTTTTCTGTCAGAGTTCTCGTTTTCCAAGTTTTTTTGTTTTCGTTTTTCTTCTGTTTATTCGAATCGAAACCATGTCCACAGCCTGAATCCTTCAGATAATTCTATTTTTTTATATTGTAGTGTTTTTTTATCAGCTGTTCTATGACAGTATCATCATATGAAGATCTTTTTCATTGGATTCCCCTAGTGTTTCTTCCGCTCAATTCCTATCAATCCATTACTACGTTATTGTCTGTTATTTGTTCCAAGGCTTCTGTATGTCACACATATTGGTTTATTGTCAGGTTTTTGCATTCCAGGTTTCTTTTTTCCTTATTTTTTACATCTGTTATATATGGTGATATTTTAAACCAAACCCTGGAAAGAGTAACGCCGGCCGCCACTGGTAGCCATGAACCAATTTTCACGTGGCTGAGAGCGCACTCACGTTTCGCAGTTTTCTTCGATGTTCACAGCCGTTCTAGACGCAAATAATGCTACCGGCTTCGATGGAATTCCGAGGAATTTTCCACCGCCTTCGATCGCCAAATTCGACCGCTACCACGCGCTTATCAAGACAGTCAAGTTTCGCGGTGCAATGCGGTGCAGAGCGATCTGATGAGGCGATATACATTAGAATAATAGTTGAAGTGTTTTGTTGCATTGAAAGTTAAATGAAGTTGAGTTCGATTATTGTTCAGTGTGGACAATTATTAGTGAACCCACAGGGAAGAACGTAACAGTAACTTCGTTCTGTAACTTTTCGCTCAAGTATCTACCCTATTTTTATCCTACGTAGTTGAGTTGAGTACAATTAAACAGAACTTTTCTATTATTTTTACTAGAGAAAACAGATATAGTTTCATCCTTTTTGCAATTTGGTCGAGAAGTTTGTACTCATTTTATTATTAATTGTATTAAGTTTTCTTTTCTCCATCTATTAGACCGTCAATGACAAAACTGACAAAAGTGAAACTTCTGAGCGCGTTAGCAATAAATAAAAAAGGAACTAGATTAGATGATATGAGCAGATATCGAAGACTTTATAAGAATCATTATTCTAGAACAAAAATCAGAACACTATGAACAAAGGAAAGAAAGTTTTTTGCTTTCTACTACTCCATCTGATACAATAAAATGGATGAGAGAATCTTTCAAAGAAAGGAAGGAAGTAATCAATTTGAAAATAAGTAACTCTTTACATAGATGTGTAGATCATGCAAAAAAGTAACTTTCAGACACAAACTGAAAGAAAGTCCTCCTGAAACAGCTACTTTCATATAAACATTGAATTACACGAAAGAAAAAAATTCTTTCGAAACAAATACTTCTATATGAACACTGAATTATACAGAAGATACTTTTCTCTATTCAGTTTGTATATCGAACATTTATTGAGGAATAAGAATCAGATATCATTCACATGAGTTTTACTCTGAATGAATGGTAATAAATTGTACTCACATGGAACACTGTCACCCTAACTGGTATACACCGTGTTTCGCCTTAAGACACTTGCCCTAAGGCTCTTCAGTACCAAATTGGATAACATTAAAGAAAATACACACACTTCATTCATGAATTACGATTTTGAATGTCACGGAATAAGCTTGATCTGCTTATGTCATCGATGACATCGTAATGACATTCATTCACCTATTTGAATGTGAGTACAATTTATTACCATTCATTCAAAGTAGAACTCATGTGAATGATATCTGATTCTCATTCCGCAACAAATGTTCGATATACAAACTGAATAGAGAAAAGTATCTTCCGTATAATTCAGTGTTCATATAGAAGTATTTGTTTCGAAAGAATTTTTTTCTTTCGTGTAATTCAATGTTTATATGAAAGTAGCTGTTTCAGGAGGACTTTCTTTCAGTTTGTGTCTGAAAGTTACTTCTTTGCATGATCTACACATCCATGTATAGAGTTACTTATTTTCAAATTGATTACTTCCTTCCATTCTTTGGAAGATTCTCTCATCCCTTTTTTTGTATCAGATGGAGTAGTAGAAAGCCAAAAACTTTCTTTCCCAAAAATTAATCACTCCTAAAAATATAACCCTTTCAAATCAAACTATGAACAAGCTACTGCAAATATCATCTGAATATTCCAGCTAACTATCAACATGTTTGATCCTCCACTGTAGTTGCTCAGTAACATAAACTGAAAGTTTCTAGAATCCCATGGTAGTGTGTAATCCCCTGGAGACTGAGCCTTGTGATGAACAGTACATCATTGTCGGCTTAGCAAGCGAAACCGCAACCACGAGATTTATACTCAAAATGCGAACAGCAACGCTGAACATACTCAACAAATTACTGATAATAAAAAGGGAATCTGGTGTAGCTAATCAAAACGCAAAGCGCCCGACTTCGACTTTGATAATTAACCGTTCATTTCTCAACTCAAAGTTCATACGGGTTCATTATTCCGGCAGTGCACAATTAGTTTAGGAGCTAACGAGACACGTCGAATATGGAAGAACAGTCGATACGGAATTTCCAGTTTGGATTATTGTTTTTCACAGTCTTCGATAGCAATTCAAAAATATATGTTTCATTTTATTTCCGACATCCAATAACAGAGAAAATTTAAAATTATTATGGAAAGCTACAAGGAATTATGTTTACCTAATGTATGTGTGAGAGATGTACCTATCTGAAAAAATGGCAAAAATGCGATTAAGTTTCTTGCACATACATGCCAGTTTAAATGCTTACCTTCAAGAAAATGTGGTGAAAAATATGAAGAATAGTTTGATTCCATTCTTGAAAGAAACACTACTGGGAAAAACTGTCAGGGTGAATTTCGAATAGAACAGAATGACCTTCTGTTTTGGCTCCTACCGAGCAATATCTAAATTAATAGCAAATTGTCAAAAACGACTCTCCTCGATAGGAATACTTAACAGATTGTATCTGGTCTGGATTCCTGGCCATACTGGCCTGGAAAGCAATGAGGGTGCTGCAAACAGTTTCATTGGACCAGAACCTGTCATTGGCATCGCTTCAGGCTTTGCCAAACAGGTTGAACACCTGGATGACAAGAAGATTTATGGATTTCTGGCAGAATCAATCAGGATTGGCTCACTCCAAGGCGTTTATTCACCTTTCAAAGCTTGATACCAAACCGTGTTAGGAATCACACGTTAAAAGGTAAGACCTCGTTAATCCTTAGCTCGCACAAGTTTCGACTTCTGAGGGTTGTCGTTCGTAGGGGTGCGACAGCTGGTTAACGGAAAAACATATTTTAACAGACAGATTTTTTTTTAACAGTTGTTTGACTACAGTAGGGATGAAATACGATATCTAACAGGCCTTCTTACAGGTCACTGTCATTTGAATCATCATATGTAGAGACTCGGACTGTCGGAAAACAGTGTATGTCACCTCTGTTTGAAAAATGATGAAACAGCAGAGCACATACTTTGTGCCTGCCTCGCTGGGGACCGAATCAGGTTTTTAGAGTTCGGCAGAGCCGTACTCTTATCATCTGACCTGAAAGACTAGTCACCATACAAAATAATCGGATTCGTTAAGAAGCTGGGTTTATTTGATCGAGTGTGAATAGGTGTGAGGGTCGAAAAAACCCACTTAATTTGTAACTTACCTAACCTACATAAGCAAATGAATTTTGCCTGCATTGAGCCTGACCCGGCTTCAAGTGTATAGTAGGACGTATAACACCTGGGCTGATAAGTCCCGGGCCTAAGAAAATAATTTTTTTGTTGTTCAAAATTGGCTTTATCCATCAACTTCATCAATTCCACTTTTGTAAAACGATTTATCTTTCAGCAATAACCTCTCCACTCGAGTGAAATTTCTTACCGGTGATTATTTTTTTTTGGGTCCGTGAACAGTCAGTAGTCGCTGGGAGCCAAATCTGGCGAATACGGTGGATGTGGGATCAATTCAAAGTTCAATTCATGTAGTTTTGCCATTGTTTTGATTGATTTGTGGTATGGTGCACTGTCTTGACGATTTTTTTTTGCCATTTGCTGTCGTTTCCTTGCAATTTCGGCCTTCATACGCTCCAATAATTTCATGTAATATTCACTGTTGAAAGTATTTTCCCTCTCAAAATAGTCGATGAATATTACACCACGCAAATCCCAAAATATCGAGGTCATAACCGTCTCAAGCGACTATTTTGCGTTATATCTATATTCGTTCAGTGTCACTCAGCTCGTCCAAGAAGAAGGTACCTATTTTTACCCAGTACACGTCCTTAGTAGCGCAAAGTTTACCACATCCTCAAATATCGCGCATATCTTTCCTCGAAAATCAATGCCGCGTAAATGTAATTCAGCACTATTCCCTTTTTTGTCAGATTGGGTTAGTTTCTCGAGGTAATTATTTGGCGAGATGATGCATATATTTTCGCGAAAATGAATGTCGCTTAGAAATAATTCAGCGTTTATGTTGGTTGAGTAATTGGTTAGATTAGTTTTTCTCGATGAATACTTTGCGCGTTAATGTTTTTCGAAGAAATGTGTTCGCGTCAAACGAAATCACGGTGTATTTGTCGTTGTGAAGAAACGTACCCTTTTCGCTTGATGGGCGTACTTTTGAAGATACAGGAACTGGAAGTTTTTCCAGTCAGAAAATAATAGAACAGTCCAGAACATCCGAGAATGTTCAAGAGCATTCCACAATATTACAGAACATACCGAAACATTTGGGAATGTTGTGATATGTTAGAGATTTGTTCGAAAAATTCCCGAAAAATACAAGGTAATTGGCAATGATTCGAACCTTCCATTCAATGAATCGTTAGTTGAGTACATATAGAAATGATCTTTATCCTTTCATAGCAATTACCACACAATATAATATCAGTTGTCTGAACAAAATCGAGTACTCCGCCTAGAAGTTAACACAGCTTTAAAAAAAAATCTGTTAAAAATCAGCTGTCGCCCCCATACGAACGACAACTCTCAGAAGTTGAGAAACTTGTGCGAGCTATGGACTAACGAGGTCTTACCTTTTAACGTGTGATTCCTAACACGCTTGCAGAATCATTCCAGCTTCAACCAGATAAATTCTCTCGAGAAAAGTATCTGGTCGAGGCGGGAATCGAACCCACGGTCTTCCGATCGTGAGTCGGCGCACTACCACCGCGGCCAATTCCACAACTATCACATACAGCTATCAATTTTATTCTGGAAATATTTAAGTATCCATCTCTCTAAAGACCGGACAAAACAAAAATGTCACATCAACTCTCAGAATCTACGAAAAAATCAACGCCACTGCAACCTTTTCCCATCATGCGTGTCACATCGATTTGTCGGATTGCTCGAATTCAGTTTCTAGCGCAAAAGTTTTGATTTCACCATAATCACTAAGATAATAATTTGAATTTCATGGTGTAGAAAGAATTTATTATGGGAATGAAACATTCAATGCAAGTATGATATTTATTCAATGAGGAATTATATGGTATTTGTTTGGCTAGCTCTCCAAATAACACTTTATATATGATCATTTGAAGTGGGTATAATACACTATCCTTGAAAGATAGACATATGCTATCACGATATTTTCTTTAGACTCATAAAAGGAGAACAATGTGTTGTGGATCGTTTTGTTATACCTCGAGGAGATTAAACACGAAACATCAATGAATTATATGCACAAACTTTCTTCCTGAATCCATTGGTAAAAACCGTATGAAAATTCGTTCAGTAGTTTTAGTGTATCACGTTCAGACAGACGAACGCGATGGGGGATTTTTTCTCCCAGTATGTAGTGATGGACACATAAATACATGAGTGAAAATATGGTAACATATTTTCAAACATGTTAATCTTATAGAAACGCATTATGAATTGTTATTGAACATGTTAATCTTATAGAAACGAATTATGAATTATTATTCCATCTTGAGCGATCGACGAGGTATCTGGGTAATACATCCTAACATGTTTTGCATATTTGATATTAATTACAACTCCCTGATTAACAATGTTTATCATTTTCAAGAAATGAAATTCCTTGGGCTGAGACTGAAGAAATCACTTGTGTGAATCTTTTGAACAAAGTGTCATTAGGGAAAGTATATTCGTTGCTATAAGTGTAGCAATTGAGTGATTCTTTCTTCAAAGATACACAAGAAGGTGTTGATGAGAAATTTAAGATACGTGTTATTTCTCATGAACCTAGATATTGGGAGTATTCTTGTGGGTGATTTTTATATCAATACACCTTGATACGTTGTGTAGCGTTATGTAGCATGATATCTTCTTTATCATAATGAATATTCCGTGTACAAACTGAATCTAAACTCATTATCAGTGGGTAACAGTTCCTTTGCTGTTTCTTCAATGCCCACTTTGTGATTCATCACAAATATATTATTGTATCATCACACACATTTGAAAGATTCACTGTTGGATGTTTTGTTGTTCCCTAATTATTCAGGGCCATGAATATAACATCTTTCCAAAGAATAGTAAGTGTTGAAATGTTTCTTAAATATAATATGCTGTAGTTCATTTGTCACCAAGTTTCGATTAATTACTATACACCCCAGAGCTTTCTGGATATAGAGTTACATCGGGGTGAGGAAGTGAGTTCTCCATTCCCTTATTCGCAGTTCAGCATATTTGAAACTCCCCATAAACGTATGTGTAATACAGCTGCGGTGTAGTTAATATGACATGCAATATTTCGAACCTAATACATGACACATGGTATGCTCACAATCAAATTAGTTCAGAAAATTACTGCAATTTGGAGTTACATTGACGATAATTCACTAGTTTTATCAATAAATTATCGACAGTTGTCTCTTCGTTTTATAATCATTCTCCAAATCAGATAATTTTGAACTCAATCTTTTTACATCCGCTGAACACATGTCAGATTCAATGTGTATCACTCACGTGCGACCTGATTCACTTTTCTAGATTCCAGAAATTCAAAAGTAGTATACAGGGTGGGCCATCGAAAACTTGAGTGGTTTTGGGTACTAATCTTGCAAATCCGAGAAAACGCTCATACCGGTCGATTTTTATTGGGAGGGGGGCAGTTTTTCCCCATTTATAGCATCGTCGTCACTTCAACTCTGGAGCAGAGGAGTGAGCAACCCTTGGAATTTTATTAAGGAGTAGGGGACGAGTCGCACATCGTTTGAAAGATC
>NW_019290612.1:90406-124203 GCF_000500325.1 Leptinotarsa decemlineata | reverse complement strand
GGAGATATCGCCATTTATTTTATACATAAGCTCAATGAGTAGAACAGAAAAACTTTTTCTGGAGGGTCCATCCAACTGTCTCTCTCTCACACTCATTGAGCTTATGGATAAAATAAATGGCGATATCTCCGCATTCTTTAGAGATAACACCATCAAACCTGGTATCGTTTCCTCATGATCTTCCATAACAGTTCTTTTGATAATATATAGGATGTCCCATTTAAAAATCAAAAGTTGTTGTCATTTCCGGAAAAGCTGAAAGTTGAATTTGTTTTACAAATATTTCAAAAAGTGCCGTCTAGCGAGCATATTCAATGTTCCAAGTTTCAGAAATATCGCTAGAGAAATAAAGGAGAAAAAGTGGGTGTACCATTAGTCTGTGTCACACGGTATAATATCCCAAAACAAAAGTCTCTCGGAAGATAGTCATAGATACATTATAATTATGTTTCATGAGAAAGCAAAATAATTGACCTTTTTGCATTTGAGAAATGATGTCTTCAATATGGCCTGAATATGACGTCATTTTGGATAACTATTAACTTCAATCTCCAAATATTAATTTTTTTCCTGTTAATAATAAAATAGCAATGAAACATTTCCATTTAAATGCATCAGTTGGAATGCAAAGTTGAAAAAATGCGTATTTCCATTAGCTCAAGAAATTAATGGCATATGAGATATATTTATGGTACTCAGAGTTTAGCCAAACATTTCAAGCATGAAAAAAATGCATAAGTATATAACATTCCAAAATAATATTTTTTTTTGCATTCTTGAAATGATGTCCTCAGTATGTACCTTAAACAATCTTATTTCCGATTACCGGAACATTCATCTCCAAATATTCTTTTATTTCTCATTTGTGGTAATACAAAAATCAAACAGATTTTTATTGTAATTTTATCACTCTGAAGAAAATGATCTTAGCTGTATTTGACTGACAACACTTTTGATAGATGTCCAATTTTTCATCTACCATTTTCGCACTTGATGGTTAAAAGATCCTGTCGGAATCAAAAAATTCATCAACACGTACCTCAAACTCACATAATCTAACACTGCCTTTGACTTGAAAAATGTCTCGTGAATATAAGCATATATTTAAGTTCTCTTACATACTACAACCATACTTCTGATTTCGTTTTTTATGATCAATTCACGGTCAGGAATACGAGAAAAATATTGGCAAAAAGTAATGAAAGAAGATTCCTCAACCTCGATATCCAATTTCTTTCCGAAAAATTTCTTTTGAAGTCATATTAACCGCCGGAAATTGAATTTGCTCTGCTCGGAAACTTATTATATGCCATGTGAGTAGAAAATATCCTCTTTGCTGGCTTCGAAAGTTGTGAATATTGGAACTAATTGAATCAGTTACAGTTTCAGTTAAAAAAAAGAATATACATTTTTAATAGTCGGATCATTTCAGCCGTTCGAAGAAAAATAGTTCGCAAACTAAACGCTTATGGCTTGTGTTGTGCTTTCCATTTTCCTTTTCACGGAATACTTTCAATAATAATTGGTACTATACGACATGGTAATTATTTCATTCAAGATGTGAAAACGGAAAGACAAACTAAAAATCAACTGCTAATTTAAAAGAAGGAAAAAACGATTGACAAATGAAAAGCAGAGAAAGTTGGTGAAATAAATTGTTGTGTTCTGAATATTAGCTCATTTTATTAACATGGATACGTAATGCGATCAGACAAATATAGTAGGATTCTAAAAAAAATAACTAGCCATTTGTTGGAATTATCCAGAGCATCTGTTGTTTGTGAAATTAAATTTAATAAGTATAGCGGATTCTGTGTTGCTTTTATTAATGAAACCAAATTGTCTCTTTTTTATGACTTTATTGTTATTGAAAAAATCCATTAATCGTGTTTTCAGGGCATGTTCTAGCACCTTCGCAAAATTTCATATCACGAAGATCGGTCGGCAGTTGCCCATTTCTGATTTGTCACCGGATTTATATATGGGAGTAACCCTAGACTCTTTCCATTGTGTTGGTATTTTTCCTGTTTTGAAGATAAGGTTGACCATATGTGTAAGTGGTTTGATCAGATGAAGATGACATGTTTTTATCAGTTTTGTGTTGCAGTAGATGTAGTAGCTCATAAAGTCTGGTGGTGTGTTATGCACTTTATCAATTTTTTCTGTCATCACATCCCTTTTCAAAGATGCTTCCTAGTTTGACATGCAAATCGTAGAGCCTTATGATTTGATGGTGTGATGATAAAAATTTTGTTCAGAACATTGCCTTTTTTCAAATACTGCATCTTTCAACCATAATCTGATCGTATCAGAATTTTGAAACAATTCAGATAGACCAGTCGCTTTGCTATCAGTGGTATCAAAAATCATGCAGAAAGTTTCAAATCACCATGTCCTTGAATGTCTGTATGTCACCCACATTTGGAATAACGCAATCCAGAAACATGGCGAGTCAAGAGCTGTTGTGCTTGTTATTTCTGAAGCCTTTGACCGAGTGTAGCATTAGGGTGTGCTGGCCAAACTTCGATGCTATGGCTTGTCGAATCATTTCATCTTCCTGGAAGAGGGGTTCCTGCAAGTGACCGTAGAGGATATCTCTCGAATACTCTCATTTGTCACCAACCCTTTTTTATTGTATATCAACGACTTATCGGAAAAAACCAAGAATCCAATATATTGCTTTGCTGACATCACGCTTGTTTCGTCATTTCATTCATTTCATTTCAGGACATCGGCTGCGGATGCACATCTTCACCGGCAGCAGGAGGTTGCATATCTTAATGAGGATCTAGAAGTGATTTCAAATTGGGGTGAAAGTAATCACGTTCTGCTTCGATAAGTTTGTTGGGGGTTAAAATGGGATTGATACTTCATAATTCTCAGATAAGACCTTCTTTGGAGTATTGTTATCATACAGGCTGATTCACGGTGGATGGCACATTAGACGTTTCTGGTGAACCAGTCAACGGATCACTTTGAAAATTTGATGGAGGGCATATTCGGACATTCTCTAGCCAACTAAAATATTTTCGACAATGCGGTGTTGCTGCTTCTATTAGAAAGCAGTAGCAACTTTGATTTTTCAAATGGATCTATGAATTTTGATTTTGAGACATTGAGGTTAAGTAGATTGTCATTTAGCCATATTTGTAGTTATTCTAAACTCTCTTCGGCTTCGTTGTATACTCGTTGCCATGTCTTTGCTTTATAAACAATGGCCGTATCGTCTGCATATGAGATGAGATGGCCTTTGAAGTTTCTAATTTCGGCTATGCTGGTGATATACACTGGGAATAGTAGGGGTTCCAAAACTGTGCCCTGCGGTACACCAATAGAGATTTCACGAGGAGAGCCGATGCTGTTTTTTCATCAATTTTTCGTGAGAAACCGTATCGAAAGCATTGGTTAAGTCTAAAAAAAATAACTAGCCATTTGTTGGAATTATCCAGAGCATCTGTTGTTTGTGAAATTAAATTTAATAAGTATAGCGGATTCTGTGTTGCTTTCATTAATGAAACCAAATTGTCTCTCTGTTATAACTTTATTTTTATTGAAAAAATCCATTAATCCTGTTTTCAGAGCATGTTCTAGCACCTTCGCAAAATTTCATATCACGAAGATCGGTCGGTAGTTGCCCATTTCTGATTTGTCACCGGATTTATATATGGGAGTAACCCTATATCCTTTCCATTGTGTTGGTATTTTTCCTGTTTTGAAGATAAGGTTGACCTTATGTATAAGTGGTTTGATCAGATGAAGATGACATGTTTTTATCAGTTTTGTGTTGATTCCGTCGGGTCCAGGAGCACAATTATTTTTTAATTTCGAAATTATTTCTATAATCTCCTTTTCATTAACGGGAGTGAGAAAGAATGAATTTGCAGTAGATGTATTGCTCATAAAGTCTGGTGGTGTGTTATGCACTTTATCATTTTTTTCTGTCATCACATCCCTTTTTCAAAGATGCTTCCTAATTTGACATGCAAATCGTAGAGCCTTATGATTTTGATGGTGTGATGATAAAAATTTTGTTCAGAACATTGCCTTTTTTCAAATACTGCATCTTTCAACCATAATCTGATCGTATCAGAATTTTGAAACAATTCAGATAGAACAGTCGCTTTGCTATCAGTGGTATCAAAAATCATGCAGAAAGTTTCAAATCACCGTGTCCTTGAATGTCTGTATGTCACCCATATTTGGAATAACGCAATCCAGAAACATGGAGAGTCAAGAACTGTTGTGCTTGTAATTTCTGAAGCCTTTGACCGTGTGTGGCATGAGGGTGTGCTGGCCAAACTATGTGTGCTATGGCTTGTCGAATCATTTCATCTTCCTGGAAGAGGGGTTCCTGCAAGTGACCGTAGAGGATATCTCTCGAATACTTTCATTTGTCACAAACACTTTTTTATTGTATATCAACGACTTATCGGAAAAAACCAAGAATCCAATATATTGCTTTGCTAACATCATGCTTGTCTCGTCATTTCATTTCAGGACATCGGCTGCGGATGCACATCTTCACCTGCAGCAGGAGGTTGCATATCTTAATGAGGATCTAAAAGTGATTTCAAATTGGGGTGAAAGTAATCAGGTTAGGGGTTAAAATGGGATTGATACTTCATAATGCTCAGATAAGACCTTCTTTGGAGTATTGTTATCATATATGGGGCTCCGTGCATAGAACTCTTTCATTTGGAAAACTGCGTTTATGTAGAATACACTTCCTAAGAACCTCTTTCCAAATGAATTTAATATTCGGCGTTTCAAATCCAATGTGAATCTCCAAATTCGCACAGGCATCACTCTTACAGCGCCTTAAGGATTTTTTTGTAGTGCTTGTGTTTTTTTCTCAGGAGAAAAAGTTCAAAAAACCAAAACGAACCAATATCAAGCATGTTTCTTGCTTATGACATTTCTACTGGATAAATGATGACTTTAATTTTCGTGAATTATCGCAAGGATTATAAAGTACGAATTGTATCAATTAAACATTCAATTCCGGGTCAATCAGCTAAAAATCCAAAATAATTTTTTCAATATGGTATGTTTACTCCAACTCTTTCTTATGTTTGGAATGCGTGACTATCTGGAGTAGATCAAAAACTTAGTATTCATACAAAATGAAATACCCGATAGAGGCGTTGGTACATACAAACAAGTTATATTTATTGACAGCTCACTAATATTTTATCACAAGATAATTCGTACGATAGTCCATCTATCAATATTTTGCTGTTGTATGTTATTCTACTTCATTCTGATATTTCTATCAAACCACATAACATGAATGAAAAGCAACTGAATACTAATTAAGTGAGTGAAAGCTTTTCTCCAACTCACATTTGACACAATCCTAAAGCTTTATTCCATAATTTACTAGTTTAATATACGAATAATACGATCTGTTGATCAATTGTTCTCATTTTTTGTTATTTTATGAGGAAATTTCGAAATTTCAGTCCCGATTTTCATATGTGCGATTAGAGATCTGCCATTAGAGGTAAAGTCCGAGTCATAAATGCAACTTTTGAACTCTTACGACTTCAACAAGAACTATGAGTAGGAAAAGCCGATGACATTTCTACTTACCAAGATGTCATCTGTTAGATACAATTCAGTATCTTCCTTCAGTTTCTGACAAAATTAAAACAGAAGAGAAAAATATTACTCCCAGTCTTTTCGTCTCAAAAATATTTCAGCCAAAAATATCTCAGTAAAAACACATCAAGACAAGTATATCTGAAGACTAAAATAACTACCAAAACAAGTCCGATACAAAAATATGTCAAAAACGCGCTTCATACAAAGAAGAAAAATAAAAATATAAGAATATAATTGCAAGTGGAATATGTGCTAACATGCATAAGAGAACAAGAATTGGTTGAGAAAGTTTTTGTTTTCTATATGAAGAATTCCATAGGCCGATTTGGAAAATAATTCTAGAGTAATGACATGTAATCAGGCCAACAAAAATCATCAGAGACAATCTAAATTCAGCTAGGAATTCCTGAAGATTTTCAGCAAATCTAGGTATTTACCAAATTACCTGTAAGTGTGAATTGATCTACATTAGAATATGGGGTGAATAATTATCGCCTAGGGCAAATCGGAAATAGCGGAACATGCACACAGAGAATATACCCTCGTGATTGCATTTTCAGAGACCCAAGTTTCTCGATAAAACTTAGAGCTGATATGCAAGATGATAGACATAGAAACACTTTCAACTGAAAAAAAAAGAGATCACCCCGAATGAAATATAGCTATCTTCACTCAATTGCACATGTATGAAGCCATTCATTTCGACCAGTAGGAATGAAGCCACGTCAACCACCAGTGGAATGAAACCAAAGATCCAAACATTCAATGTAGTATCTGTTGTTTCAACATGAACGGCATGCTTTCGAAGATATGGTTTCTCTTTCTACAAATTTTCAGAATTTGTAGATTATTTTTGTATTTGTTGTTGTATTTGTTTTTTTTAGGGATTTCAAATTAGTTTATACCGGGTGTCCCACATTTTATGTGACAGGCAATATCTGGTTTGTTGAAGGAGATACACAAAAATGTTTCATACAAAAGTTTTAGGAGTTCATGAGAGCTATATTTTGATATATTTTTTAAATATACAGGGTGTTTGGTGTAGGTGCTACAGACCAAAATTCCATTTTTTAAAATAGAACGCACTGTATATCATTACATATTCAGATGCTACGTTAAATTCTGATATCATTTCATGTTTGGTTTTTGANACCCTGTATATTTAAAAATTATATCAAAATATAGCTCTCATGAACTCCTAAAACTTTTGTATGAAACATTTTTCTGTATCTCCTTCAACAAACCAGATATTGCCCGTCACATAAAATGTGGGACACCCGGTATAGTAATTGATAATGGAAGTCCGAACTAATGAAATTCATCATGAAACATTGTCTATTACCTTCAAACAAATCTTGAAGTGAAATTGACCATAAATTGTTCGCCAATTGCGCTACAAGCATATCATAAATAGATTCACAATCCTTGGAAAAATTATAAAAATTGTATTCGAATATCTAGAAGAGTTAGTAACAGTGTTTGGTTTGGTTGAAGAAAATTACCCATGAAAATCCATTGCTGGTTTTCAACCTGTAAGCAAAAAATCTGTTTTTCTGTTAACCATCAAGCATCATCCATAATTCTTTTTCTACGAGAAAAATCATAGATTATTGTTGTTGAGAATCAATTATTCGATTAATGAATTGAATTACATTTTTTACATTACAACAAAATGAAAGAACGAAAAATTGATCAAAACCAACAAAAAATCAAATTCGATAAAAACTCAAAAGAGAAATTCCTTAAGATTCCAGACGCTGAACTCTACGTAAAAGCACCAACCTCATCCCCTTAGGGGAAATTTATTTAGATCGGATCATATCGCTTTTTCTATAGAACAGCAAACAAGGAATTCGCGTTCCCTGGGTTCAGTACGTATTCTTCCTGGCGCTCTGGACAGAAGAATTATGGTACCTTATCCAGCAGTTGTGGCCGACGTGGAAGGCATCGGTCACGTAGTGTCCAATGTTGGAATTTTTGTCAATTCAAAATCCAACGGTCAACCACGCTTTGACCTTCTCGTTTGTTTTCGTCGAAGTCGGCTCCTCTGAACTGTTCTTGGAGACGAGTACCTTGAGCGCTTCTCCAACAGTCTTTACTTTCTCAATACTGAGTGGCAGGGTGAGGAAAGGCTGGATATTTTCAGTAATGTGGTCTCCGTTAAGATGAATGCTTGACTTCAGTTGCTCCCCGAAGATGTCACTCATCAGTGTACTGGTGAAATCGATCCTTCTGGTTGGATGTCCTTTATTTTCGAATCCATTATGTTTCGTTCATCATTTGAATAATTGCTCGAAGCAGAGAAACTCTTCCACATCTTGTTGTCTCCCCTAAATCCAGTCAGCGCGCTTGTTATGCAACATTTTATAAATCCACGTCGGACTGAATGGAATGGCAGTATTGATTAAAACTTTTTGATCATTCTTGGCATTTTTATGATAAAAAAAAATGACAAATTCCATCGTACTGTTGAATATTCTCGAGATATTGGAAAAAAAATCCCATCAGCTTTCAACACATATATCCTAACTACAGCATAAAGGGAACGCCTACATCCAAATACTTCATCATGTCCAATCGAATCACAATCTATATGTATAAATATCATATATTTTTCAGAGTGTAGTAGTTCAATCAATCCACACAAAAATGTATTTCGTGGAATATAATTAGGTACACTGTGTTCAGATACGTATCTTGTGACATGCAAGCGTATTGAGTTGTCGCCCTGAAAAAAGTCTTATGCTATTATAAAATATCAGTATCTGAGAACCTTTTAGCGTTCATATCGAATACAGAGTCTCATAACTGGTAAGTTTTGATTTTGATATAAAAATATGCTGAAAGGAAATCTTTTTCACCAGGAAGTTTTCCCAAGTTGTGAAACCTCGCGAAGTTTAAGAGGCATTTGAACTTTTTTTCAGCTCTTGCGGTATTTGAGGAACACTATAGGCAATGGTCTATCTTGAGAGTACGAGTAAATCACTAATAATCTTGAGGTTCACAGAGTAGGTATATGAATAGTGTATCATTGTTAAAAATTTTGAATTGATGCTGATGAAGAATGCTCAAACTCAGTATATGAGATTGCCAACGATAATTGTAACATATCTATGAAATATACTCCTCTACATCACATTGTGTAGGGTTATATGTACAGGCCGTTTCTTTTATCAAATGGTAACATTGTGGTAACATTCTAAACCATAACAGATATGAAGACGATTAAATGGGATAAAAGGTAACTGTCATCGGGAACAATACAATGGTCGAAGAAAATTTACTGGGACTCTCGCCCTTCTCGAGTTATTCGGTGAATACCAAAAATGATGCTTCTCGTTTTTTTCGAATGGAATTATTTCAAAGAATATCAATATATTGTATATATTGATATTCTGTGTATATTCATATATTGTACTCGAAGGGAACTAAGATGATGTGATGATGAATATTCGATAAAACGTTTCGTGTCAACGTGGCCACCATCAACTGTTTTCAAATACGGATCTGCTTTTTTAAATAAAAATACTGATGAAGCGATAAATTCGCAATCCAAGGGTATATCACATTCGATATTTATATAGCGTTCCATTTGAAATAACCGCCATAGTCAGTGACAACAATCAAATAGAAAAACAATTTATTTTATCTCGAACTTTTGTGAAAAATGAAACCAATACGGATAATCAAAGCTACATGGCAATCTACAATAAATGCTCGAATTGACGACCTCTGTGTTGAATACACATAAGTTGTCGGTCCAGACAATTTCTGTGGTAATTTTCTAGCATAATAGGTGTAATACTAATAGATTCATCTCTTATTTTTTGTTTGAGATGGTCGATATATGTACTTGGTGTTGAAAAAACTTTATCCTTTATGTATCCCCAGACAAAAAAATCTAAACGAGTAAGATCTGGGAATCGAGCTGGCCAGTTAATTGTTCCATTGTTTCCAATCCATTTTCTTGGGTATGTTGCATCTAAATGTTCCCTTCCTATTGCTGCATTTGGAGGAGAAGCGCCATACTGTTGAAAATATTGTATTTCATGGCGGATATTCAGTGACAATTCATCTAAGTAGCCATCGTTTTCATCGAATATAAAATGAAGATACATTTCACTATTCAAATGATCATCGTGGAAGAAAGGAACAAGGATGTTTGTTCCCACAATGCCCAACCAAAGATTTATTCCGAATCTTTCTTGGAAATTTTTTTCGCTATGTAAATATTCATTTGTATCATTTCACCTGAAATGGATATTTCTGTTGAAACAACCATTGTTGGTGAGTTTTGATTCGTCCGTCCATATTATTTGTTCACAAATATTTCCAACTTCCGTAATCCCATTCATTGAGATGATGAACTATGCATGTCCTGTAGCATTCATATTTGTTCTTTTTCAAAATAGTTCTGGTGGATTTTACAGAAATCCCCACTTCGTGGGCAATTTCTCGTATATAACAATCTTGATAAGCATAATTTTTGTAAGTGACCAACCCTAAATAAAAAAAAAAGATGTTTTCACTGTGTAAATTTTTATGTGGTAATATTTGCTTACCCATAACATTTATTTCATTCCTCACACTTCCAGTATCCGCACATTTTCTTGTTTTCTTTCTGTCAAATGCACCATAGGCCCTCAAATTTCTTTCTAATCGTCTAAACATTTGGATGTTCGTAATACGACGATTCGGGTATAGCTCAACAAGTATATTCCTTGCCAAAAGAGGATTTCTATTTGATTTTGCATAACTAAATAGCATATCAGTCATTTTTTTCATTTGAATACATCTTTGATATGTTCATAAATGTCTGACCGTTCTCAACAGATATCAACAACGCATTAATTTTTTCTGACATAGAAACCAAGCAAAGCCTACGCGTTTAAGATGGTAAATGAATTGAAATGCTATTTGATCATACCAAATTATACAACAATCTAATTTTGACCAAAAACTGATATTTTAGTTACTTCCAGCATTGAAAATTATAAAAATCATTTCGAATCATAATTGATTACGGAGAAATAAGTCTTAAAAGAAGGATTACGGCAATACAAAAATTTTCATTGTGTTAGGGTACCTACCTATCGAGTTCATTGAGTTGTCTGAATTATATATTGAAGAAATCGAAACAATTTACAAAAGAAGTAACAACAGGACCGTAATTAAAAATTGTTGTTATTGATGATGGTAGTTATTTCAAATGATACGCTATAAAAATATCACATGTGGTATACCCTTGGATTGTGAATTTATTGCTTTATCAATATCTGTAAATAAGTTGATGGTGTCCGTGTTGACACGAAACGTTTAATAGAATATTTAATAATTTATCGTCATAGTACCCTTCGAATACAATAACATCTTTCTTATCCTTTTTTGATATTCTCCGAAATAACAATTCCATTTGAAAAAAAAAACGATAAACAGCATTTTTAGTTTTCTCCGTATAACTCCGTATAATATTATTTTTTTCAATGAAACCGTTGAAGAGGAAAAAGTTTTTTACTCATTTCATTATATTTTGAAGTTTCATTTTCAGCGATGTTATGGCAAATTATCATGTTAACCATGAAATCAAATGAAAAGTTTTTAAAACACTATCCTTGTTTTTTGTCAGAAATGTGCCTCAATCTGGTTTTCAGGGACCATTATTTGAATGAAAAAATGGTTTCACTGGCAACTGAAGTTAGTTCTGAAAAGTTTCATCTTGAATGAAACAATACTGTCTCTATCAAAATCAATAACAATTTCATATTCAAATAATAAACATTCTAAATATAAAAACTCGCAAAACACTATACTGAAAACTTATTGTCCAACTAATGCCGATTTTATGTTATCATCGCAGTTTTTTGTCTTTCACTAGACAAAATTTCATGGAAACAGTTCAAAATCACATCTTGGATAACATACCGAGATACTGTCGGTCGATAGCCGGTCGGTTCGACGTGGGTGCTTTTTTCACTCACTCAAATCGACCGCCATGCTGGTCGGTCGTTCAAGCCCCAGGCCGAACGACCGATTTTCACTCGTTAGTCCTTAGCTCACACAAGTTTGGACTTCTGAGGGTTTTGGTAGGGGTGCGACAGCTGGTTAACGAACAGAGACCAGATTTCATACATTCAGTAGTAGTTATATTGAATCAATTCTATTAGAAGTCTCACGAGAAATTATTCAAACTTTTGTCAAGTTCTGCATTTCTAAATTTTTTTTCTACTTTTTGAATGTAGTCATAGAACACTTCAATGGCAAACTCTAATACAGTATTTCTGATTGAAAGACTACAGGTTGAATAGGATTCTTTTGAATTCGAAATATTAGCAGAATTTCAAAAGTAAGAGAATTATTTAAGACCTCCGTTGACAAACATGTAATATTTGCGATGCATTCTCAGAAATCAACTATTTGTATATCAATTTGAACTAATACTAGACAATTTTGAAGAATAAATATATTTTTAATCGAAAACGAAATTCAATGCCATCATATCCTTGATATGAAACTCTATATCTATATTTCAATATTAAGGTCATTTATCATCCTTTCATGTATTATTAGTTTGACGCCAGAATAACAATTGATTTATTTCACACTAGTACTCACTGAAACTCCATTACATCGTGAAAAACAACCCTTGAATAATTCAATTTGATATTTATGGAACTATCAATGGTAAAGATCATATATTTCTTCTCGGTACAATTTTTTTCTCAAAAATTCCTTAATTTTTTTCGTGTGAATCATCCTCCCTTAAATTCTGTATCTCAATAAATTCATCTTATCCCACAGTGTCCAATGTACTCCCCCAGCAAGTTTCAAATCTTGGTTGTTTTTTTTTAAATGAGGCAACACCTCTTGAAAAAATGTTTCCATTCCCTTGAAGAATTTCATTATGCCCATTTTGTAAAATCGTCATTTTTCCAAATTGGCATAAGAATTGAACTGACTTATGCCAACTGTAAGATTTTATCACAAAGAATATTACATAAAATCATCGTCTTCAACTCAACAATCTACCTTATTCCATATCAACGGATTTTAAATTTGATTTCCTGGAAATGTATTCTCAAATTTTGACTGTGGAACGTTTGAGTTGATTCACCTTCAGACGATAGGACCAATTATTATTACTTTCTCTCGTGAAATCGAATATGAACTGAAAATATTAGAAGAATAAAGAACTTCCGGTAACCAAATTGTACGGAAAAAATCATAGTCCTGCTTGAAAGAAACTTTGTACTGGATAGAAAACCAGTTCACACTTCGTCGCCGTTGACTCAAACGAGTCAATACAATCTTTCTACTATCTTCAAGATTTCACAAAATTGCCTACAATTGTATTTGAATACTCGAGAGAAATGTTAATGGAAATGAAAAAATGGAAATTGAAACTTCTTATATTTTTATACCACTTCGTATTTGTAACTAATGTTACTGCAGTTTCGTCCCACAAGAACATTTTCAAACGAATACAATAAACATCGCATAACTTATGGTTTAACATTCAACCAATAGTGCTTAAAAAGTTGGTATTAAAATATGAGAAGTTTTAATTCTCATTTTCCATGATGATCTACCAGTAATAACGGTCACATCTATCAATATAATGGCAATAAAAACCAATGGTGGGAAAGAATCATGAAAGATAGTTCATCCCCAAATTCTCAACAACACGCAGCGCTCACAATTACGACATATTTTCCTATTTAATCCCGCTTGCAGAAAATAGTGTAATAAAAAAAAATATCTCATTATATCCTACTGAGGATAGTTTTACAGATATCTGAAGAATTTTCAATTTTTTACGCAAAACCAGTTGATTAACAGATCAGTATCTGTAGAATCCAACAGATCTTACTAAATTCGGCATGAGGAAAACGCCCACAATTGTCGGATCGAATCACAATCTAGGACCACAACACAACTCCGACAGATACAAAGGAGATAAATTACTCAAAAAAACTCCTACCTATTAGCGGAACATCGTACTGCCTCTGTCCTCTGGGCGACCTCAACATCAACTGCGAAGCAGCCTTGTCCACTTGGGGCAGGTGCTGGTGTTGGAACGCAGATAATTCTTCAGGACTTCGATGAGCAGCCACGATTCGCTTCTGCCACGAAGATACTGCAGCCAAAGGCCGTCTGAACGAGTCCCTTTCGAGGTGCAGAGGTTGCGGTGAGGCAGCCACAACTGCCCACAGGCAGGCCCACACAGCCCACATTTCGTCACCGCGGCCCGAGCCTCAAGTCACCGACATCCCATTCAGAACAGATCACTTGTTGCTGATTTTTTCAGTCGCCCGATCTTCTTTCGTGTGCTCGTTGCAGCTGCAGAGACGCGACTGGCGTGGACGGCGGCGGGAGCGGCAGTTCTGAAGACCGAAACCGCCTACGCTAGACCGGCTGTCCCCACCACCGAGTGACGCCACCGGCACGTCTCCGCCACCGAGGCTCGGGAGCGGCAACGCCAAGACTTTTCTAGGAGATGAATGGTTGGATTGGATGTTTGTTCAGGTACATGAAGCCGTGGTAGTGTATTTTCTCTCGAATATTTCCAGTTTTCGAAAAGCCGCGAAGCTGGGAAACGAACTAATAATAATAATGATGATGTAACATAACAATAATATTACTCTCACTTTCCTCTACTCCTAGTGAAGTGAACTCGGAAAGAGCAGTATGCATCTCCATAAGAGTTTGTGATGCAAATCTTTCGTTCCACGGTTCTCCTGACAATAGAGAGGTCGTGGATTTTTTGGTTTGATGTGTCTGCAGGACGAAGTCATATTGAAAGGAACCCGCGGAAACTTCAAGAGTACAGATTCTTTTCTCTACAGTTTCCGCGACCAGCTGCCCTTGCTTGAAAGCAGCTGCCCAAGTGGCTGATGAACTCGACTCAGTTTCTGTTTTGAAAAGTCGCGAAACTGGGAAACGAACTAATAATAATAATGATAATCTAACAGAACAGTAATATTACTCTTACTGTCCTCTACTCCTAGTGAAGTGAACTCGGAAGAAGCTGTATCAACTTGACGTGAAGCCCCGAGGCATCTTTGTGATGCAAATCTTTCGTTCCCCGGTTCTCCTGACAATAAAGAGGCCATGGATTTTTTGCTTTGATGTGTCTGCAGGACGGAATCATTTTGAAAGGATTCTGTGAAAACTTCATGAGTACAGATTATTTTCTCCACATGATCCGCGACCAGCTGCCCTTGCTTGAAAGGAACTGCCCGAGTGGCTGATGAACTCGACTCAGTTTCCGACACTGAACGAGATGATCAGTGTCAAAAACTATAACTCTGTCCCCGAATTGAAACCTTTTCAGTGAAACGGTCTCATAAAAGTGGCAGAGATCAAATTTCTATGGAATCACAAGGTTGAGGTCTACTTTGACAATATTGAAGTCGGAAAGTGGAGGATTCATGATGGCCTGCCAGAATGATGACTGAGGTTCCTGATATCAGGTGCAGTGTCTGCTGCGAGGCACCTCAGACCCTAATGCCCTTTCTGTTAGCGTGTCCGGCATCCATCGACATGACGCAGCTCTAGGAGTGTTTTCACTTTCTAGGGCACTTTTGCAGTATCGACGAGTTACCGGTGTTGAGGAATAGTGAAACCCTTGTGGAGAATGAGAAGTGTCGAATTCATTACAACTTTTCATCACCCACTTTCAAGGTTTTTCGAGACAATAAACCTGATGTAGTTCTTTTCGATGGGTGGCTCAAAAAATGAGGTTTTCTACGCCCTTTCAAGGAGGTGCCCTCCCAGGGTGATAGTTACTAACTGAGACTCTATTGATCCTCTCGGGTAAACTGTGACCATCAAGGTCGGTCACCTACCTTTTAGAAAATCCTCTACAGCACTCATGATGTCAAACTGAAGAATTAGTATCAGAACATTCATATAACTATGTTATATACCGGAGTATATTTATAGCAAGTGAGTTTCATGGCTACACATTGAAAGGGCACAAACACAAGCAATGAAAAAAATTAATGAAGGCAGCCTCCCCCTGCTTAAGAGGAACGCAAGTCTATGGACCAAGAAAGTGTAGACCGGTTATTCTGTTTGGAATGATAGTGGTAGGTATTTCTGTTCGACGTGAATGATTCGATCATGAATATATTTGAACCGAAAGCAAGAGAATAGCGAGTATTTGCTATTTTTGTTGTGATTAAAGTGATCTTAAAATCAAGTTAACACATGGAATGGAAAACGTAGATATGAAAATGTTCGGGGTACTTTTGAAGAAAAAACACCAATATATCTTTGAGATATATTCCTGACGGATAAGTGATGCCATTCTAGTGTACGTGGACTGAATCAAAGAGTTTGCATTGAATTTTGTAAAAAATGGAGTTGAGTGCTCGAAAACACTTGGAATATTGACAGTGGCATACGGAAAATATTTACAATGGAAAATATTTACAATGGCTACAAGTTTTTCTTAGAAGGTCAAGGAGATATGAATGACGACTCTCGCCCTAGACCCTTCAGCACATCAAGCATCGATGAACTTATTGAAAAAGTGATGAAAATTGTTATGGATAACCGTTGAATCACTATTTTGGGAGTTGGTAAGGATGTCGGTATATCGGTTTGCTTATGCCACGCAATCTGTCAGAAATTTTGGGCATAAACACCAAAGCAAGACGAATATTTCTGGTGGAGTTTTCAGCCTTAGGTGAGACGAATATTGCTCGGAAAGAGGATATTTATAATATTTGGAATATGAGTTTATTTCTGTTCAGGATTGAGAATTATTTCCAAAATACTAACATGAGTTCGTTTTTGAATTCGAAAGTCAGGTTAGATGTTGAGGGTAGATGCTTTTTTCCAAATAAAGCATTCTAAAATACGTTAGTTTTCACTTCAGATTTCGATACGTGTTTCAATCACCCAGTGATGATCTTCGAGATTGAAGATTAATCTTTCTCTTGAAGATGATCACTTGGTGATTGGAACACGTGTCGAGGTGTTAAAAATAACGTTTTGTTGTTGGTATACAATTCCATTAATATCCATTACTAAACCAAAGGTTCCAAACACTGCATCACAAGTGAATAAATTTCATCAAATATATCTATTGATAATTAGAAGCTGATTCGCCACTGTGACAGCATAGAATGTATGCATATATATGCTCTGCTACCTGTAGGTCGATATTTTTGTAGGCCATCAGCCTATCCGCTACTATTCGATGTTTCTAATTTCGTGGCAGTTCAATCGAATACGATGATTAAAATATATTTATCCGCAGTGTATATTATAGAAATTGATGGTCGCCTCATGCTCAGAAACAATTTTGAATGTATCGAACAATTCCATTTCCCTAATGAAACTTTTCAAAGACAAGAGTTAACTCTAATTACTTTGGAAGCTATAGACCCTGACAGTTCATCAATTATAATTGGAGATATAGTACATTAGATAGTGAGTTTTATGAAAGTATTGAACTTTTGTGATGTTCATCACTATCAAACATCGAGGTATTTCAGATCTCAAAAATTTCTACAGATGGTACTTGATCAAACTAAACAGTATACAGTACGGACCTAAAAAGCCCTTACTCTTGAGTTCTGAATGGATCTAAATATGGAAAAAAATTTATAAAAAGAAATCATTTTCAGTACTTTTCGATGGAAATGCCAAGAGTGTGACATAAATCTCCGTAGACATTTGGACATTAGCTCACAAAACTGCATTCTCCTCTCGGGGTCATCTACATTCAATTCATGTAATATATTCAGTTCATAGAGGGAAAACTTATGTATTTAAAGGTAATTCTTGACGGTGGTTTCACGAGCAACTGTTACTGTACACTGCAGGGAGTTATTCACTACAGTTGTAATAATTTCGGTTTCTCCTCCGAGATAGATTTTCTTTCAGTTCCTCTAGCTCTAGCTGCACTTCTTTCAACTAATATTCTGACATATTCTGTATCTGTAGAGTAGGGAGGATGAGTGTAAGCCCACGCACTTAGGCCACATGTGACCCATTGTACATCCTCCCAAGGAGTTGTCCTCCTAGGTCGTCGTCCATTCTGTCCTTTCCAGGAAGGTGGACAGGTCGCTGGGAGACATCTCCTTTATATCGGCAGGTGTGTGCACTAGCCCCATATAAAGGAGGTGTTTCCTTAGTTAACAGTGGCCTGTCAGAAATCCTACCTCAGGATAATGTTATTATCTACCGAGGCTTTGGATAAATCTTGGTGGCACTCTTGTACTAGCCCTGAGGTAACACGCTGTCTGTTCATGGCTAATAGTGCTTGTCTGCTATCAGTGCAGATTGTTATGTTCTTGCCAGAAATTCCTTTCTTGGTTATTTCTTTTGTGGCAATTGAGATTCCAGCCAGTTCTGTTTGGACCACGCTGGTATTTCTTCCCATTCCCCACTTAATCCTAAGGCTTAGTAACTTGGAGTACACTCCACATCCTGAGCCTTCTCTGGTTTTTGAGCCGTCTGTACAAATCCGTATTGCATTTGTAGCATCTGACTCTGTGTTCTGCTCAATTTGTATTTTGTAGGGTTTATTAAACACAAACCTGGGTTCAATTGCATCACTTGTTGCCTGCAGCAGAGGTTGCGCAGTAAGCGCTTCCCGTCATAGGCCCAGCCTCAATTGACCCATTCCTACTTCGAAGTTTACACTAGCCAGAGTGGTCAGACCCTTGACCATTGCCGTGGTTGGTGTTGTTCTCATGGCTCCTGTGATGTTTAAACAAGCCAGTCGCTGTATTTGATATAATTTTTGGATGGCCGTTGCTTGTAGAACTTTCGGTCTCCATGCAATGGCTCCATACGTTAACATAGGTCTTATTATTGCAGTGTAGATCCAGGTGACCCCACGGGGTGAAAGACCCCATGCGCGTCCCACTGTCCTCCGACATTGCTCATAAGCCACGTATGCTCTTTTTGCTCTGCTCTGTAGATGAGAGTTCCATGTTAGCTTCTTGTCGAAGATAGTACCAAGGTATTTCACCTCTTCAGAGAAGTTCAGTTTGCTTTTGAAGATTTCGGGAGGTTTCAAGCCCGTTAAACTTCTTTTCCTGGTGAAAAGGACCATCTCAGTCTTCTTGGGATTGATTGACAATGAGTGTTCCTTACACCATGTTTCTATTAATTTGAGCCCATCCTGCACTCTATCGCACAGTGTGTTTACAAATTTGCCGGTCTGCAAGATAACTATGTCATCTGCAAATGTAATTGTGTAGAATCCATTTTTGTTAAGGTGATTAATTAGGGTATCCAGAACTATGTTCCAGAGAAGGGGTGATAAGACCCCTCCCTGTGGACATCCCCTCATGACCAGTCCTTCCACTGTGATGTCTTCTACATTAATACTTATTGCTCTACTAGAGAGCATCTGGAGTATCCATTCTACTACTACCAGGGGTACATTCCTGAAGTGTAGTTGCTGGGTAATTGTTGGAAAGTTTGTTTTATCAAACGCTCCCTCGATATCTATGAATATACCCAGGGTGGATTCTTTGTTGTCCAATGATCTCTCGATTCTGCCAACCACATGGTGAAGGGCCGAACCAGTAGACCTTCCCGGGGTATATGCATGCTGATTTGGATGAAGAGGTAACAAGTACCTCATCTCTTATATACCGCTCACATAGCCTATCCATGGTTTTTAAGAAAAACGATGTGAGACTAATTGGTCGGAATGCTTTTGGTAGGGTGTAGTTCATCCTATCTGGTTTAGGTATAAATAATACTCTTACTTCTCTCCACTTACTGGGAATATACTCTGAATATTCCAACCAGGTGCGGCATAAGAGTGTCCAGTCCCCACTGAAGTAGGGCTGGTCTTATACCGTCAGGTCCTGGTGACTTGAAGGGGATATAGAGGTATTTCAGATCTCAAAAATTCCTACAGATTGTACTTGATCAAACTAAACAGTATACAGTGCAGACCTGAACAGCCCTTTCTCTTGAGTTCTGAACGGATTTAAAAATGAAAAAAATTTATGAAAAGGAATAATTTTCAGTACTCTTCGATGGAAATGCCAAGAGTGTGACATTAATCTGCATTCTCCTTTCGGGTCATCTACATTCAATTCATGTAATATATTCAGTTCATAGAGGGAAAACTTATGTATTCAAAGGTAATTCTTGACGGTGGTTGTTGAGACATAATTTTCACGAGCAACTGTTACCGTACACTGCAGGGAGTTATTCACTACAGTTGTAACAATTACGGTTTCTCCTCCGAGATAGATTTTTTTTCAGTTCCTCTAGCTCTAGCTGCACTTCTTTCAACTAATATCCTGACATATTTCAGGCAGATCCAATTATCAGGAAACTTTGCATTGAACACCTTTTTAGTATCAATAGTGACTGCTAGTTAACATAATACCCTCTGTACTGAGATAACACAATACTATGATAACACGGTGTGGATTTTATCTATATAGTCGATCACGATACAATTTGTGCATTAACATCAAAGATATATAAAGCAATTGATTCAAACAAACCTCCATATGTTTTGACTTCTCTAAAGCCTTTGATACAGTATGCCATGAAAAATTGCTGAAAAAATTGCGAATATATCGGATTAGGGGAAACGCTATAACTTACTATCTCTCAAACCGTCAACAACAAGTCTGTATGGTACCATTAGCGAAATAAGAAATATCACATATGATGTGCCACAAGGAACTATTCTTGGACCACTACTATTCACTCTTCACATCAATAGCTTATTATCAAAGGTGCTTAGTTTCGCTGATGACACCGCAATATTTTATCAATCTGAAAAGAAGACCCTCAAAAATGAAGTTGAACTGAATCTCAAAAAAAATCAAAAAATGGTTCAGACATAAAAAACTAACCCTTAATATAGAAAAGACAAAATACCTTCCGTTCACTTCATACTCAGAAAACTTACCAAACATCGGTGATGTTGTTGTTGATCAGGAAACCATAATACCTGAAGAGAAATTGGTGGAATATCTAGGAATAATTATTGATAGGCACCTAATATGGGACTTACAAGCAAAACATATTTATAACAAGTTGTGAGGCCAAAATTTATTCTTTAATAGACTTTTTCTAACACTTTCTCTCTTGTAATCGGTATTTTTTATAATATCAGTTATGCTCGTTTGCCCGTGTTCAATAACTTTCAAACAAATGTTAAGTTGGGCCTCCTCATCATATTTACTTGGAGTGTGCTTTTTCTTAAATTGATTTGCTACGGATCCTGTTTCTCTGAATTTCGACATTATCCTTTACACAGTAGTATGTTGAACATTTTTTACTGGATGCCGTTCTATAAAAATGTTAGCTACTTGCCGGTATGGAGTATTCTCACCACATATTAAAACTATTTCTATTCTTTCCTGAAGAGACAACATTATTGCAACAATAACTGTTAAAAATTTGACAAGTAAATCAAAAACTTGCATGCATGTTGTTATTCAACATGATTAAGCATCCTTACCGCCCTATGATTTCTCATATTTGGTTGAAAACATGTATTATCACATATAGTTTTTATTCATTTAAGAGCCGCCGGTAGACAGCTGTTTCAACATGTTGGGTATCGGGTATCGTCAGTACTGGGCGGGCGGTCCTCGATTGAAGACACCCAAGTCAACTTGCAAGGTTTTTATGTCAGTGTTGGTGGTTTGACCAATCAACTGACAACTGCGGTAGCAGAAATTTGGGAAGCTAACCTGGAATGCCATCGGAAAACGAATCCACATGTTTCTAGAAGTGATATGAAATCGAGAAAAGTTAATGCAGTCAAGCTGCTGAAAAATAATTCCTTGAAAATCAAAAAATAAATAGATAAGTACTATTCTGATCATTCCCATATTAATTTCAATTTGAGAGCCACCGGTAGACTGCTGTTTCAGCTTAAGACATCGTCCAACTTGATGAGTTCTTGGTTTTTCACATTTTGTCTTCAATCGAGGACCGCCTGTCCGGTATTGACGATGATATAATAATATTAATAGTAATAAATGGGCTTTATTCATTGACATACATTGTTTATGAAGAAGTAGATACAAAAATCGATGAAAGGGCGAAGTGCAGCCGAGACTGTTTTACAACTTAACCTAGGGGATAGCATGTATTATATAGAAATATAAAAATAATTACCTAGTATACATTGGTAAGTGAGTGGTTCATGAATCTTTGTAAAACTAAGAAAAAAATAAAGGTAATAAATTTCAAAGTGAATATTAAAAATCTATTTAGCTTGAATAAGGTAAAATATATTGCAAAATATACACAAAAGTGAGACGAAGGGAAAACCATATGAGCAAGGCCTAACATGAATATTTTATCTATCCGCTACTACTTCCCCATAAAGTTATATTATACGCCAATCTGAAGTTGATTAAAGCATAACATATGTCAATTAGGAACTTTCTATCTAGAGTTCCTTCAAGTTAAAGCATAACATAAAAATTTGTATTAATCTTCCCACACAAAAGCTCAATATGTTGAGATTATGATGGACCAAAGTTCTGAAGAATTTTGTAGATTCTGATGGTTTGATGGAGTCATCATCAACAAAAACATTCAAAGAAAATTTTTGTGACTCTTTCCAAAAAACCGAATCAATACTGTTTTACATGCATTTACAATAATTTCGTTGGAATTATACCACGCTATGAAAAATCTGTTTTTCCGTTAACCAGCTGTCGCACCCCTACGAACAACAACCCTCAGAAGTCGAAACTTGTACGAGCCAAGAAATAACGAGGTCTTACCTTTTAACGTGTGATTCCTAACGCGGGTTGGGTGATAGCGAGTGAAAATCAATCGTTCAGTCTGGGGTTTGAACTATCGACCAACATGGCGGTCAATTCGAGTGAGTGCACAAAGCACCCACTTCGAACCAACCGGCTACCGGCAATACTATTCAATTTCAAGACCTGCATCACTTTCAAATTCACGAAAAAATTGATAACTTGGCCACGGCGTATTCCACTTGAATATCAATGCTGAATATAAAACGATGTGTCATTTCAATGAAAACGAGAGTTGTTCCTTTATGAAATATTATTTTTTGACGTTAAGGTAAATCATTTTTACAATATGGTACTCGTACCATGGAACTTTTTTCTCATAATACCTTATCTATATATGTTGTGGAATTGGCCGCGGTGGTAGTGCGCCCAACTCACGATCGCAAGGCCGTGGGTTCAATTCCCGCCTCGACCAGATATTTTTCTCGAGAGAATTTATCTGGTTGAAACTGGAATGATTCTGCAACTGTGTTAGGATTCACACGTTAAAAGGTAAGACCTTGTTAGTCCTTAGCTCGCACAAGTTTCTCAACTTCTGAGAGTTGTCGTTCGTATGGGGGCAACAGCTGATTAACGGAAAAAAAATTAAACAGATATATTGAGCACAAAGGCACTGTTGAGACACTCTGTTTAGCGTCATCGGAGCAATATGGCTACTGATGGGACCGTTTGAATTACTGCTCAGAGACTGGAATAATTCCAAGGAAAAATCCGAGATTTCTTGTTCAATAAACACCTTGTGCATCAAGTTCTGTTACAATGATGAATTCGAAGAAAAACCAATCAGACTTTTTTAGATTTCTGGAATTTGCTAGTAATGAAGATGTCACTTTCATTTAACTAACTTATATCGCACATAATCAATTAATTTACAGTAGGTACATGTTATTGAAAGCTTCGTTTATACTTGACAATTGAAATATCTGATGAGCTGTCTACTTCGATTGACATCTAAATATTCTGAAATCTCTTAATAGGTTTTGTCACTCGATTTGTAGAACATTTTGTTACAGTTTCAGCATGTCTTTTCGGTACGATACTGATGACCTTGCGGTTCAAGTGCCATCTGCGGTTGATTCTTTTTGTTTCTTTAACCACTAAATATTTTAAGTATTTCAAATTGAATAAAATAAAAAAAATGTAATTTCACTTTCTTTTACCTGTTATGAAATGTAATGGTATTTTTATCCTTCACGAACGATTCTTATTTCAAGGCAAACCTGTTGAAGTCACCGAAAAACTCACAAAAAATGACAACTAATGACTTGAATAATGTCTCTCGTTGAATATTATATCATTATCTATCAGACAAATGAGTCTTTATCTGTTCAATACATGTTTTCATGTTTCAATGAAGCCGTCTATCATTTTCTATCTATCAATTTACACAAAACATCAATGAATTATATACGTTATATACCTAATATCAACATTGCATACACGACTGATAACACCTAAGGTAGACATATAAAAACTAATGAATCTATTATCAACAAGGACAACAGAGCAGGTGTCTACGAGGTAGAATGTAGCTCGTGCCCAAATGTTTATATTGGAAGAACATCTAGAAATTTCAAAAGCAGAATCTCCGATCACAAGGGTAGTTTTGAATTTAAGAATCCCAATTCAACCACGACTTCCACATAATCTACGACTTGTTACATACAGAAAATGAAGGACAAAAATTAATCCGGCTGGAATCCCCTGAAATAAATAACCGTAAACAACCAAATTTCTTATTGAATGACCAATAAGAAGTCAATCTCTCACTACTTTTGAATTCATTTTCATGAAAATTTCCATATAATTAGTCAAATCATCAGTAACAATAGTTTTTACCTACTTGCATTGAACCAACTTGAGGTTGGTTCACTTGATAACAGAGATGAAAAAAATTAAATTTGTCTGTCAGTTATTTCAAGCTCCTGAGTGGTCGAATATCTCCTTTTGTAATGGATATTTGCAATGAAACTTCCATTGACCTTTCTTCATGTGCCATTCTTGTGGTTTCCAATCACTCCAAGAAAAAAGAGAAAACATTTCGTCGGCAATACAAAATTATCAACTTGCACCGATTTTGCCAAAAAATCTGACTAGTTTCAATTCGGAAATATCCGCACAATTTCAGAATATTTCAAAATTCACATCACGAAACCAAACTTAATGAAGACACGTGGTCAGCACTAGTAAATGCGCCTCTACTGCATTGTGTGGGAGAACGCATAGGCGTGCGAACTTTGGCAAATCTGCAAGCGGGTCGACATACCTGAATTTTTTCATAGTTAGAGTTTCATCTGATTTTACAGGTGAATCTAATAAAAATACTTTTTTCACACCAGAACAAAAATACTATGTCTTGACGCGCATTTGGCCAACCAAGGATGCTACCTAGTTGGGTGACAAACTAAATCTCACAGCTACGTTAGAGATTTCATACAGTAGGGGAAAATTGAACAAATGAAAGAGTTTATCGAACATAATCGATCGCAAGAGCAATACCTCCATCCTAACTTCACTTCAGTTCACTCTCATACTGTGTGACACAGATACGTACATTTGTTTTTTTCGAATGGCAAAAATAAATGTTTGTGCATTTATGTCGAGTCTCATAGGTAAACTAAAATTTTCCGTAAACATATTTTATTGCATGAATTTTTGATGTGACATCTGTGGTATATGGTATCACTATCCGTTTTCATGAATTCATATTGATTCAAATTTATTTTAAGGGGGTTATGTTTTGAAAAGTCTTTTGGAGCTGGTTGTCTCAACTTCACTATAAAAGAGATTAGCAACACGGTTTTATTAATATCATCAACAAAAATTGGTTATCAAAGGTATAGGCTAATCTTCACCGACAAATAGAAGAAATAATTAGTAAAATACATAAGTATGGCTTCAAATATTTATTTCAGTTCGTCTCCGAAAAATATTCGAAAAACAGCGTTATATGTGCCAGGTTAAATTTGCCATACCAGGATACCAGGTTACATTTTTTATAATTGTGATTTCGAATATTCGACTGGCCAAATATGATTTTCAGTTTACAAGTATTGCGACCTGATGGACTTTTTGGTATTTAAGTAACCATATGGAAGTCATTTATTTGAAGCAAATATATTTTTCTCCTACGAATATTATTCCACTTTCAATTAAAATATTCATTTGAATGTTTTTAATACCCCTCAATTACCTATGTGACTACATACCCCAGATACTGTGACAATCATCTCCGGCCCAGGGTTAAAAGTCATACTCGTTCTTTCCCATAAGAATTGTTATATTTCTTCTAATGAAGTTGGAGAAGAAAAGAATATTTCTTTTCATGGGAGTATGAAAACACTATCTATTGATATAAAAATATCATTGATAATTTGAAATATAACTTTCTACTCCAGTCTCCCCTACGTTTGAAATGAGGGGGCCAGAATGGGAAAATTGAATATCATGAGAAATACAAAATCGGTTGAATTAAGAGAAAGTTGACGTTCTGAAACTCAGAAAATTCCATTGATTTGTGAAATATATATTCATATATTTCTGGCATGAATTGACGCCAGAAAAGACAACTTTCAAAGGATGATTTTTTCTGTCCATGGAAAAAAGCTAAAATTGAATCTCATTATAACTCCTAGAGAATGCTGAAAAATTACAAAACTTCGCAATGCAGGATTGAAAAAAAAGCTATTTGTCAACCATATCATGCGTACAAGTGGAGTGACATAAATGTGGAAAAGTTGGAACATAAACCAAAGCTTCCCGAGTATTTTCATAATGTGAATAAAATCAATGATTTTACATTAAAGGAACTACAAAAGATCGGCGTGATCAAGCGTATATGTGTGATTTTCATCACACATATACTGTAGGTGACTGGGAGATATTCTCTTTTCATGTAGTTTCAGAATTTGTGATGCACTGTTTGGAACCTTTGGTGTAGTAATGAATATTACTGGAGTTTTTTCCCAACACCAAATCGTTATTTTTAACACCTCGACACGTGTTTCGATCACCAAGTGATCATCTTCAAAGAGGAAGATTTTACGCAGAGGCAGTTTAATCTTCCTTAAAAATAACGATTTGGTGTTGGGAAAAAACTCCAGAAATATTCATTTAGTTTCAGAATTTGTACTAAAAATCATTATATGACTTGAAATCAAAACATCTATTTCCAGTTTCGACTCAAAAAGTCATAGGAATATTCTGAAAGAGGTTCAAATGTTATTAGAAAAGAAGGAGTTACACATCAAATAAAAAGCTAACTAAATGCTAGAAATCTTGGTCTGATTTTAGATGATTTTGCGAATCAGGGCTCACATTTGTTGGATGAGACCTCAATATGAAAAAATATTCGATTGTAGGCAATATTTAAATGAAGAAGTGAGATCTGTTCTGTGTGAGGCATTCGTGTTATTCCGTTACAACTACTTGGAGTCAGTTCATGGGCCTTGTATTGATGCTGATAATATACGCCGCATATAAGTGATGCGAAATTCATCTTTATGAGTCACTTATGGAATCGAAAAACGACACCTACCGCATATTTCACAAACTGAATAAACAAAAATGGCTAAATATGATGGAACTGAGATTTTTTCATTCTGACTGTCTATTCTACAGACTCATCACCATGAACACGCCAATACAAATACAAAAAGTTAATGTTTGGGCTGGTATTGGAAGATGCAATTATTGGTACATTATTTATAAAAGTAAATTTGAATGGCGAAACACATGCTCACATGCTAGAAAGATATATCGAACCTCGGATAGTTCATGAATTAGAAAATCAGAAAGGCATATACGGCAATTTATCTTTAGAAGAACAGTTATAACATTTCCAACAGGACGGGGCACCTCCTCATTTTGTGTTTCTAGTTAAACAATGGTTAGATAATAATCATGTTAATCAATGGATTGGAAGAAGAGGTGCTATTGAATGGCCTCCTAGATCCCCGAATCTATCTCCTCTTGATTTCTTCTCAAGAATGTCGAGCTATTTCTAAATGAAAATATGCCAATGTACGTCAAAAGTTTGAAAACAGACTCTATTATTGACTTAAAAAAAATGGAAATTATTTTGAATATTCTTTAAATTCTTAGTAGAAAATGAAATTTCAATTCGAATAAAGTGTTTTATTTATTAAAACGAAAACTACTACATCGAATTTAGCTTTGAAGGGTATCATTGAATAGCTGGGGGTAGTTAGGTAGCTGGGAGCGAGGGGGTAGGTGAAAACAAGTTAACTATTACATCATTTTGTTCTCCCACCCCTCTCTCTTATGGAAATTGTTTTTAGCGATTTCTTATATTCTGTTTGGTTGCTCAGATATAGTCATTGTAAGTTTTCAAATTGTCATCCTGTATATTATAAATATAAGTTTTGAGGGAACCATCACACCTCCTATATATTCACAGAAAAGCATTTTTCTATCTCGATCTCTTATCATGTCTTACGTAACTCAATCCTCTATCTCTCTCTGTTCAATTTTGGAAATCGGATCAGCTGTTTCTGAGTAATTACCAGTTATATATACGTTGTTGCAAGAATTTGGTAATGTGGCCCCTCAAAATAGCCCGCTAGATCACGAAACATGATGCCTGTAGATGTTTTCGAAGGGATGTGTGATATCCCTTCTCGTGCTATATGTACTTGTGATTGTGATGTGATTGTACTTTAAGTCAGAAAAATATTTACCAGTTGTACAAGCTTTTCACAGAATGTTGAAAAGATGTGGCGCTCGCCCTAAATGCCCCAGAACATCAACAACCGATGAAAATGTTGAGAAAGTTAAGTCAATTTTTTTGTAAATTTGTGCTTGAAGCGTGTGGCAGCGAAGTTCCTTCGAATCAACACTCCTCCAAACCATTAATAATTACCGTTCATTTATAGAACACACATATCGTCGAGACTCTTATTTACATTTTCGTAAACTGGTGAGCAGATAAATGTTGATTTACCCTCCTCAAATAAAATTATATTTCAGAAAACAAACTTTTAATTCACAAGTAAAAACTGACTCTTATTTCAACTATTTTTTCAGTTGTAATATAATAGTATATGATTTAATTTTCATCACCACTTTTGTAATCAGTGTCACAAAAAAATGTAGGCATTAGTATATTACGTACCGAGTAGGATAAGAAGCCAATTACCCACGAGCGAAAAATTGTAAGCAGGAGGCGTTAGCCGAGATATCAATTCGTGAGTGAATGAATCAATCTGAAGAGTTTTAAATATTACAACAATGTCAAATACAAATACGAACAGGTATTTCTTGGTCTTTAAAATATTTTAAAATCCTTTTGCTTGGCTATAGTTCATAGAACATAATTCATAGTTCATAGAATTACCGGAAGCAGGTTTTGCTTAAGAAGCGTCTGGTAAATGAAATATGATTGGATGTTGGCTGGTGACGTTGAATATTTCAGTTTTAACCTTTATTTTGGGTCTAAGTATTTCAAAAACTCTTGCAAAAAGTTCATAAAAAATGAATAGAAGAAATAGGCGGAGTTGTGCTACCTTCCAAAACAAATATTTACTATCTAGAGCTTCCTTGATGAATTGATTATTTGTTCAGTGGTAAGCGTCGAAGATTTCTTCAGTTTATTATCATCAGAGTTTCGTTTTAGAGAGGCACGTTATTTGGAATATTTGCTGATGTCCACATTTTTATTGATATACAGGGTACTTCTCAGCATGGAGTAAATTACCCATAATTACGATGGTTTTAGAGTTCTTCCTAAATCTTTGAAATAAACGAGAAGAACGGTTTCGGAAAACGAAGTTATGTTTTTCTTTTCTGTCCAATTGGTTGTTGATTCACGGATATAACTAGATTCATTACAAACCCACAAACTGTAGAACGTTAAATCCACTGGATATATGATTTTTATTTCGATTCAACAGAGAATTTGGAGAGAAAATTCACTGATTTTGGCTTTTAGACAATTGAATGTATTCATGAGATCATATTTATCGGAGTAAATTTTACATATCTCATCATTTTTGAAAATTTCTTACGAAAGTTGTCGCCATTAGAAGACACGTGTATTCTAAATGAGCCATTATCTACCTGCTATCAAACACGTAATGATAAGTTCAAAAATGAGGAAGTAGAAAAATATGTTTTACTGTCAGTGTGAAGTCAGGTCAAGTCATTAGTATCAAACAATCCGAAGCAACTTCAACATTATGATTAAAACATTAAATTCGAATTTCCATAGATATAATCTGATTAATATATACTCTGCTTTTGTTTACCCAATTTAAAGTTGCAATATCATAGCGTGTGAGAGGACTGTTGATGTTTCACTAGAAGCCAGTTTCATAACCTGCTCCCACTATATATTAAAATATATCCGCTAATTCAAAACATCCCTGAAGAACTTCCTTCTCCAACATACCTTTCATTCGTTAGAGAAACTTCTTGAACAATTGAAGGATCAATAATAAATTGCTCAATATCGTAATGATGATTCATCAACACATAATAAATTATAGGTTAGAAAAAAAAAATTAATAAGATGAAAAATAATACATCATAAAATACCCGGTGAACATCATTTTCTGTTTCCGTCAAAGGAATATCTGATTTCGATTTCAAAAATGAAGGTTTCCATAAAATATTTCTTTTGGAGCGATACTTCCCAATTTTCGGCATTGTGTGAACATAAAATAACTTGAATCATCGTTGAATTTCAAGAATAACGTACAAAATTTTGAGTTTGGGGAACAGCGTCATAATAACATCATAAAAATATGCATAAAGATTACCGACAATTAAAACGAAAATCCATAGCGTATTCAAATGACACCACTTTATTCTGAGATTTTCATTGAACAATTTACGCTATACAATAGCTCAATCAGGCATGTTCTTACGGTGGTCACAAGAAATCAATGTTGGAATTTTTTTGAGAGGACCCCTCTGAAAGCTGCCAATTGGCTAAGAAATGAGATTGGTGAAGGTTCAGCTCAATTGGATGGAATTAACACATGTCTCATTGAGGTTGAAGGATTAACTTTTTGTAATTATGTAAAAATGAGTTTATTTTATGAAAAAACTAACAATATTGCAAGATATAATTTCATCCGCTGTCTAAATTTTGCTTTATTCATTTTCTCAGTTGGTACATTAAAAAGGGTGTAGTTGAAACTATTTCCAAAGTAAATAGAGTAAAATCCAAATTGGGAATGATCAAATCAGGTGAAAATGAAAATAAAAAGGTACTGTAAATAAAAAAGAATAATGTTCAGAATTGTATTATTCGAAATATGAAAAAAGAAGCATGAAAGAATGAAGTTGTTAAACAGTAATTGAAATCTTATATCAATTTTACCCCTTTTCAGCTATGTCATTGAGAATTTTCAAACCGTTTACTATTATTTTTGCTTTTGAATATTGTGCATTTTTACACAAAATATCAGGATCTAAATTTGAAAATTCTGTATCAATTTCAAATATTTTTGAAAAAAATTAGAGTTTGATAAGAAACGAAAAATCAATAACGTTTTCCAATAAATTATTCACTTGATGGAAACTGAGTTTTTCTTCCACATCCCTATCATCACATTTTTTTTTTCAATTGGAATCAATTGTAGGCTTTCACCAGCCATGCTTGTTTTGACACCTTTTTCCAAATTTTTATCAAAGCAAAAAATACAACTTGCTTAGTATTGAGGTACCACAGATGATTTATCATTTCATACACTACCTTTTATGCAAATTCTTTATCGATTCATCTATATTTTACAAGTGATTTTGAAAGTTGTAGGTCTTGGTTGGGGGGCCAAAGTGAACCACGCTTTTGCATAAATGTTTATTAAAAATAAACAAATGTCAGTGAGAGCTTTTTTTTCTGAATTCGTTAATGTGAATTGAAATGAATGGCTTTTGCCATCTATCTACTTTTCTTCTTCGTTTTATGTAGTTTCATCTATTCTTTTTACGATTTTTCAAGCTTCACAACACAATCTTTAAAGTGTCTGGTTGGTATCTTAGCTTTCTACCAAAAAATTACAACTTCCTGTATTGTAAGTCTTGCAGGTTATTTTGTATTCAGTTTCACTTGCCATATATTATAAAATAAGCTATGTTAAACTTGACAATCACATGGTAATCTACTGCCAGTAATTTGATGAAACATGTTGCCATTCAAATACAACATTTTTTTCTGCCTTGAACTTGAATCCGACCAAGCGTAGCTCGTTGATGCTCTAGAAGACCTAGTCCTCAAACTTCACAAGAAAAAACTCACTAAAAAAACGTTATTCAACAATGTTCACTGTTTGAAAACTAGACGTTAACTAAAGCCCTCTGACCTCATCTCTCACACTTTCGAAAGAGTGGGAAAACCCAAGGAATCCCAGACAAAGACCACAAAAGGAAGGATGTGACACTCCAGGTAGGGATTCTCTGAAGAAAAGGTCCTTGGCAATAGCTCTTCTGTGACAAATCCAACCTTTTGAGGGATAGAATATTATTCAATAATGTATTATGTTCAAAGTAAACAAGTCAATCAAAAGTGATTGAATTGAGTATCTTCCTTGCCATTTTTCACTTGTTTTCTAAAAATAGTTACTTTGAGGATTCGAATCATGTCCGGTCTTGGAAAATACTAGATACCTTCGAATATAAACGTTTCAACAAAAAAAAAAGGGAAGAGATCTAGGAAGTTTCAAACGAGAATCCCAGAACATAAAAGAAGTTTTGAACTGAAGGAAATTCCACCTATGCGTGCCACCTTCTACTCCATGTAGAAGCTAAAATGTTTGTGGAAATTGTGTAATTAGTATTATGGATTTCGTAGTATCGAGTTCTATTTGGTAACAGTCACCACATGCCATTTTTCTTCAGAGCTTCATTCCAATATAAAATCTTCTGTTGTCGCCGAAAAAGTTAATTGGCAGCTCATACTAAATGAGCCTTCAAATGGAAAGAGATTATAACACATAATCAAATTCAAATCGAAAAAACGAGCTGGTAATTTCAGCAAAACAAAATATTGGATATACGGTCTTTATGAATATATCGATGATCAATCAGTAATTCCTCTTACCAGAGACGTTTCTTTAAGAGCTTTCCAAAAGGTATATTTTTATTTCGCCAGAAAAAATTATAGATTTGTGTGTCATGGGAGGGATTTCCCGGGTTCTTGGAATGATGGTGCTGACGATTTTGCTGAGGGATCGTAAATTTGTATGGAATATGGGTATACGTGAAGTGAGAATGGGAGTCAGAGTGACATTGACGAAAACATTTCGAATGATCAGTCAATAAGAAAGGTGACTTTTTTGAAGATTTGGATTCAAACTCACTGGGAAAAGCGACATCTCATTTTAAAAACCAAAGTATCTTTCATTTTGACTCTCTACAACGGAATAGTCTCGAAAAATAATAAAAAACAAATAGTTTTCACCTCTTGTGCTCCATCGAAAGAAACGCCAGTGGTCGTTCGGCTTTCACATAGGCAGCATCGATCGACCACTCCCACTTTTCCACCGGCGACCTACCTGTAGATATCTGCCGCCGCCATGAGCTGTTGCGACGTCGTCGTCGCGATTGCTTTTGTTTTCCTCCAGGCATCCTGGGATGCTGAATCTTCTTTCGGGTACGGACTACTCTTAGCGCGTCAACTTTAAGATAGATACCTGTAAAGTTTCAGAATATGTATCCCATAATTTTAAGTTGGTTATAATGAGCACGTTTCGAAAATTACACTGAAGTATGCTCTATACTCCGCGATGATTCATCTGAAGTTGGGTGAAGAATTGTTGTATTCAAGACCTTGATATTTCTGAATTTTTTTATCAAAATCTAAACTAATATTAGGAACAGGTAATGGAAAAACAGATTTTGGCAGAATAATATGTTTTTTTATAGCATACACTGATATACATTACAGAGAGCTATCGAAAATAAACAAGATAATCACAGAAGCCATAGAAATCTATAGCTTGTTCGTGATAAGGATACATTGTAATTAACTGTATAGATACTTAATCTAACATTGAAAGATAATGAATGATGAATTAATCAATGACCTACAGAGACAGTAGTTTCAGACAGAATACATAGTTATTTTCGTCTGCTCAACAAATGCTTAAGTTGAATTGCTGTTTGAAATAGTTTGATTAACAACATCAGAAAAGAAAGCTCTTTCGGTATTCAGAATGAATTTCTTTACTTCTCTCTTAAACATGGGAGAACTGTTGATATTTTTTATTTTTTTTGGTTATACCGGGTGTCCCACATTTTATGTGACAGGCAATATCTGGTTTGTTGAAGGAGATACACAAAAATGTTTCATACAAAAGTTTTAGGAGTTCATGAGAGCTATATTTTGATATACTTTTTAAATATACAGGGTGTTTGGTGTAGGTGCTACAGACCAAAATTCCATTTTTT